>JAWQFJ010011954.1:0-13076 GCA_034096865.1 Theodoxus fluviatilis
TTTAGGTAATGCCATCAGTCCATACGAAGGTGACGCAATTGCTATGGAAACGTTTTTGTAGCATGCCGACGAATCCCACGGCGCCATCTTCGCCCTGGAGGAAGCCCACGCGGTCGGGTCGTCGTCCTCCACCGGCGAAGCAGGTACCGGCCGCCCTCATCGCGTCCCTCTGCCGGGTCCTGTAGCGGCGAATCCTCCGCACCTCAGCGGAGTAAGGCAGAGGCGATGACAGTCCAAGGTTGTCCGATCTCCTTGCAGACTCACGTTTTCGAGGACGTAGACCGCTGGGGGAGTTGCATCTCTTGTTGACTTCTACACCAGACCGCTCCTGAGCGCTGATAATGCCATCTTCTGTGCCACTACGTCCAGCTGTCCTGTCCGCGACGACAACTCCGACTCTCTTGCGGTGTTGCCAGTTACCCTCTCCAGGGGCATACCCACATGGTCGCACAGGCCTACAGCTGCTCCTCTGGCACTCTTCACTGGCAATATCCTCCATGGCTCCACAGTCTTCTTCTATTGGCAGTTCTTTTCGCAGCCGCTGGTGCTCCTGCTCCGGACTAGTGACACGCTCCTCGACTTCTGCTATCTGGTGGGTCACTTTCTCTCCTACTAGACTCTGGAGTTGGCGGTTCGTTTGCTGCCAGAGCTGAAGCAGACGGTCCTCTCTCTCCTCTTGCCGTTTTCTTTCTTCTTCTCTCTCCTGGCGCAGGCGTTCTTCTCCTCCTGCCGTCTTCTTTCTTCTTCTTTCTCCTGGCGCAGGCGTTCTTCTTTCTCTTCTTGCCTCTTCCTGTCGTTCTCTTTCTCCTGCTGCATTTGCCTCAGCATGGTGATGATGTCAGCTGTCGTCGTTTCCTCAGCCATTTTCCTGCTCCTTAGATTGTAGGACATACGACATAGATCCCACTTCTGACACCAATTGTTGCGGATCTTTCGTGCGGCCTGGTTTCCCCACTGTTCAAGACAGTGGTACGTCGTATGTCAAGTGAGACGCAGGGGCGAGGACGATTTTCCAATCTTTATTCGCAGCTGATACAAGCGCTCAGTAACCCAGATGGAATGGGGTCTGAGCTCACCCAGATGGAAATGGGGCACTTCTTCTAAGCAGGCATCGCAGCCTCTATTTATCAGGACAGAAACAAAGCGGGAGGGGCTTTCAGACAAAGGCTGGAAGAGAGAATTCTAGGACTGTGGGAGCTTGCTGACACAGGGCAGCGCTGGACAGAGGCAGCAGCGATAACATCTCGTCAGAGCACAGAGCGATTACGGACCGGACAGCAGCGATAGCAACCTGTCAGAGCACAGACTAATGTTCACTCTGCCTCTGGTGGTGATGGAGACAGCAGCTGTGAAAACTAAGCATATCCCACAATCCCACGGCTGGGAGAGGCATGCACTTTAGAACTGACTAAACAAATCTAAGGAACCACAGAAATATTCACAACACTAACGTCGTGAAGACACTGATAGCGCAGGCTGCAAACCATGCACTCCACTCTGGCCTTCACTGGAAGCCAGTGAAGTGTCTTCAGGAGCGGAGTGATGTGTTACCGTTTGAACTTGAGGAGGACTAGGTGTGCAGCATTATTTTGAAATCTCTACAGCCTGGCTATCTTGCAATCTGGCAGACTCCTTCTAACTAAAACACATCGTCCCTAGTTGTCATATGCTGTGCTCTGATGCTCATTTTCGCTTCTTTGATTCATTTCTGTTTATTTCATATGTTTCCATATCGCATCATTCTTCATTTCATTTCGTGTCTTTTCAATTCATTTCATTTCGTGTAATTTTTTTCCCAAACTGTCTCAGCACAGCAGCTTTTCAGTAAAGTCTTCGGGCTTGACTGTCAAGACACTGACATCGAGAACACTGAAGTCAAAGTTACACACACACATACACACACACACACACACACACACACACACACACACACACACACACACACACACACACCGTCTCTATTCACCAAACGAATTGGAGAGCGCATGTCAAGTCATAAGTCGTCCTAGTGATGGTCTGCCCTGTGTTCAAGACTGGCTGAATAACTTGAATAACTTATATAACTTGGCGGGCAGAGATCAGCTATAGCTCACGAGCAGACTTGTTCAACCTTGGCAATCTGACACCCACCTCACACACTGCACTGTTGTGAACTCGCACCGGCGCATCTGCACGCCTGCATGCCTGAATGAACATGATGAATTACACAGTGCAAAGGACGATTAATCTTGCTCAGACCTCGGGCTAAAACTTGTGTATGGAGCCCCAAGGGCCAAAACCATGCATTGTGTCACAGACAAGTCGCAGAGGTCATGGAGTCTTTTGAGATACCACCACCATCGTCACTGCCATACCACCTCCATACCACAACCGTTACCACCACCATCATCCCCACATATCACCCTGCCTCAACTAAACTACCGCAATCGTCACCACCATACCACCACCATCGTCACCACCGCACCACCGCCATACCACCACCATTGTCACTGCCATACCACCACTATACCACAACCGTCACCACCACCATCATCCCCACATATCACGCTGCCTCAACTAAACTACCGCTATCGTCACCACCATACCACCACCATCGTCACCACCATACCACCACCATCATCACCACCATACCACTACCATCGTCACCACAACACCACCGCCATACCATCACCATCGTCACTGCCATACCACCACCAACGTCACTGCCATACCATCACCATCGTCCCCACATATCACGCTGCCTCAACTAAACTACCGCTATCGTCACCACCATACCACCACCATCGTCACCACCATACCACTACCATCTTCACCACAACACCACCGCCATACCATCACCATCGTCACTGCCATACCACCACCATACCACAACCGTCACCACCACCATCATCCCCACATACTACCCTGTCTCAACAAAACACAACCGCCATCGTCACCACCATACCACCTTCCTACCAACACCATTACCACCACGATCGTCACCACCATACCACTCCGCTTCAACCGAAAACATCACCATCACCACCATATCACCGCTATACCACCACCACTATACCACCACCACTATACCACCACCACTATACCACCACTATACCACCACTATACCACCACTATACCACCACTATACCACCACCACTATACCACCACCACTATACCACCATCACTATACCACCACCACTATACCACCATCACTATACCACCACCTCTATACCACCACCACTATACCACCACTATACCACCACTATACCACCACCACTATACCACCACTATACCACCACTATACCACCACCACTATACCACCACCACTATCCACCACTATACCACCACTATACCACCACTATAACACCACTATAACACCACCACTAAACCACCACTATACCACCACTATAACACCACTATACCACTGCCGTTACTCTACCATACGGCCACCATTCCACCACCACCCTGCCTCAACCATCCGTCCGCCCGCCCGCACGCACGCACGCCCACCTGCCTGCCTGCCTGCCTGCCTGTCTGCCTGTCTATCTGTTACACTGTATCATGTGGTCTATCCTTTCGGTTTGCTATGTGAGCTTGTCTCTTGTTGTTGTTGCTGCTGCTGCTGCTGCTGCTGCTGCTGCTGCTGCTATACAGTTGTTGTTGCTGCTGCTGCTGTATTATGTGGTTATCAGTTTGTCATTGGGTCCCTCTGCCAGTTTATTTCTCCCTTTAGATGATAAATAGCTTCTGGTTCCTTGTACGTGGAGAGGGTCTTCTGATTCGTAAATCTTGATGTTCTTCTTGAATGGGACGGAGATATACTGCTTTCAGTCTTGCTTGGTGGTCTGCTAGGTGCTGGAGGGCTTGTCGTTCCATTTGGTTGGACAGAAGACTTCATATCTCTTGTTTGAGTTCTTATTCTTTATTTCGTAGCAGCAAGACATGAGATGTTACATTGTCCAACATTTTTCTCTACCTCTGCCTACATTCTCTCTCTCTCTCTCTCTCTCTCTCTCTCTCTCTCTCTCTCTCTCTCTCTCTCTCTCTCTCTCTCTCTCTCTCTCTCTGCCCTGCTCTCCTTCCGCCTCGTCTCTCTCTATCCGCTCTCATGATCGCAATTAAAGTCTCTCTATGCCCCTGTCTACTCCGTTCTCTCTCTTCTATCTCTACTTCCCAAAATTACTGGGATTCCTGTCTTCCCAGTAACAGAGCGTTCCCCTTCTCCTTTCATGGTCTTGTGCCTTAACCATTCCAGAAATATGATAGCAGGGGAAAGGAGGGGGTGGTTAGACAGCTACCTGGAAGGGTGGAGGAGAGGTATACGTTCTTTTAGAAGGAGCTTTCGCTTCAAGTCTGCCTAGAACTACTTTCTCCCTAGAGCAATCGTGCCTGCGTGGCACATTTTCCAAAGTGCATTCACCCCGGCGCAGGCACACAGCATCTCTTTCCACTCTCCTGTCTGACTCAGCCTTTTCCGGCATAACAAGTTTATTTTGTTTTGTAAGCTTGTCTGTTCTTGTTGCTGCTGCTGACCTGCTGCTACTGCTGTTTTTGGTGCTGCTGCTGACCTGTTGTTGTTGTTGCTGCTCTTGTTAGTATGTTGTTAGTATCAATACTATGGGGTCTATCAGTTTATTTTGCTTTGTTAGCTTGTCTGTTGTTGTTGCTGCTGCTGCTGCTGCTGCGGTTGCTGTATGTTGTTTCATTGTGTTCTTGACAGCTTAATCTTCGTCATCGACTCTGTGTCGGTGTCGCCATCATCAGTATTTTCTAATCATAATAGTCGTCTCAACTCTGACATTCATTACCTTTCTATTGATACGTTTTTCTGCATTTCCAAGTCCAGGATGAATAATCGAAGCTAAAGTGATCTTCATAAGATCTTCATCTCATGGGCAATGAAACATACTCCATGACAGCAGCTGTGTCTGCACCGTTGTGGCGTTTCACTGAAAGTGCATAGCTTTTGAATGGTGTTTTCTATGGTGCTTTTCTGCCCCACATATATATATATATAAAAGGAAAAAACAAGCGAGCAAACCAACAAGCCTTACTTAACGTCAAATTTTCGGCTAAACGCCTTCCTCAGGACTGAAGGGTTTATATATGCAATGATCTCGCCTGGAACTGCCGTTAGGGAACGCGAGTCATTTTGACCTTGCAAGCACCCTGAGTTTCGGATCAGTCTTTGCTGAAGGATTGTCAGTGATGTCAGTTCTTCGCGCCGGACAGTGGCAACACGTGTCTACTGGACGTCATATTAATCTCTGAGAGCTGGCGGTTACGGTGGTATATTCTCATGGCTGGGGAATTTCCATGAGTAGGAGCCAACAATTTTTGTAATTACTACAGCAAACTTGTCTTTCCTTCGTCTACGACCCCCTATAAGTCCTGGGTTCAGTCAGTCATTGCGTTTCGTCAGGCGACTGTTGAAAAGCAGAACTAAAACCATTTATGAGTATGGACCCTGTCATCCAACAGAACTGCAATCATGCAACCTTGAAGACCTCGGCATAGACTCAGACGTTCGGGCAGGAAACCCACTACGTCAATGAGACGTCACAAAAACCACTGGTGCAGCTCTGAGCTTGAGTTCTGCTTGCCAAGCTGCGCTTCAGCCATGCAAGTCACGTGGCACGCAAGTTGTGTTGTGACGTCTCAAAAACGAACGCCGGTGTCACACGGTGGGGGATGGGCCAAATCGACCAACCGTCTTTCACCATTGGGCCACACCTTCGTTGACTCGATTCTGATTGGTCGGGACTGGGGGCTTGGCTTCACTTCACATGGAGTGAATGCCAAGTGCAATTAGGCGATCCCAGTACATACTGGCGCGAGCGGGTTGGTCTGAAGGCAGATTTCATCAGCACGCCTCGGCAGGTGAGTGAAGATCTTACTGCTCTGAAGTAGAATCGGGCAGGTTACAACCAGGACTGTAGGCAGCCTTCCCGCCTAGCTGTACTTCTTTACAGCGAGCTACCGCGAGTGATCAATGGAGCGCTTCAGCATACATTATACGTTGCCGGCAGGGGCTTCTGAGTAAGGCAGACGAGACATGAGCCATCTGCGATCGAGTTCATTCGGGTCGCGAATTTTGACGACGGAGTTGTGAACGGGTGGTGGTAATCAGAGCTAGAGAACTCGCTCAGTGTGTAACACATTCAAGCCTTACCGCGCTGCGAACATCCCCAGACAATTCAACACAAGCAGGAGTGGCTAGGCTCGCGCCATGGCAACATCGACAGATGCAGGAAACGCTGTCGTCACTCTATTGTCTATTGTTAGCGGTATTTCATCATTCTCTCTCTCTCTCTCTCTCTCTCTCTCTCTCTCTCTCTCTCTCTCTCCAGATCCGCCAAACCGCATCCGCTTTCTATCCGCTTTCTGACGCCTAAAGGGGTATCCCCCTTCCTAACCAATGGCTCTCTGGCATGCACATGTACATGAAGTTCCGACATCCTGGTTTCTGATGCAATTCTCGCGTGATAAGCAGACGACCAGGAACTAGCGTTCTGTCGAAACAGCCGTACATGTTCGAAAAGTGGTTTTGGCCTCGTGCTCGAAGGTCGCTCTTTCCATCTGTTTTAGTTTCGTCTGTGTAGGTATGATTATAATATGAAACGTCTCTTCGAAGAAATACTTCAGATGTTGTGTTTCCTGTTACTAACGTCACGACTATATGAGTACTGAAAAGAGGGACTATTTGGCTTCGAGAAGAATACCAATGGTATTAGGTGGAAATTGTAAATGATACACATATGTAGAACAGCCTCAATTATGTTCTTGTAGAGCGGCGACAGTCGTATTTGAGAACTATACAGCATTGCGCAGTCCTGAGGTCACGACCCCTAACCTTTTACTCCTTCCATGAGGAGAAAAATCTGATGTTCAGCTGACGTACTTTTCGCTTTTTGTTTGTTGTACCTCCGTTTGTAGTTTGGTATTCTCCATGCGTCTACGTTTATCTGATTCTTGAGGAACTACTGTACTGTACTGTACAGTTCTGTAGTGTACTGTTCTGTGTTCTGTGTTCTGTAGTGTACTGTTCTGTAGTGTACTGTCCAGTGTTCTGTAGTGTACCGTTTGTACTGTTCTGTAGTGTACTGTCCAGTGTTCTGTAGTGTACCGTACTGTACTGTTCTGTAGTGTACTGTTCAGTGTTCTGTAGTGTACCGTACTGTACTGCGCTGTATCCTTACGTCTAAGATATGTTCAGCATCAGCATGGGAGAGCTACATTTAGAGAGTTGGGATCGAGTCTGTAGCAGTTCGAAAATACGTTGAAAAGCTTATCACTTAACAGTTCTAACTGAGACAGAAATAGGCAGGCCTTCTTACCCGGCAAAAAATGTTCTTACATGGACGGTAATTGTTGTCAAGGAAGTAACCCCATTGTTCTTGTGTGCATGCTATTTTTAAACTGATGCAGTTTCCCTATGCACGTGACTACATCTTCTGCTCCTTGCCTGTGACCATATCTTATTGACTAATGCTTTTGCTGAGCTGCACGTAGAAGGCAAACATTCACCCAATCTAAATTTCTTTGACCAATATTTTGGAATAGCTGCACGTATGGCAAATCTTGGTCCAAAAGTTCATCGAACTTTGAGAATTGTCTGTTTGCATGCAAGTAAACAGATATGAGCACCATCTCTCGCTATTTTTCCAAAGAGCAGTAACTCGCTGGATGTTCTTATTATAAAAGGTCTGGAACAAATGTTGATCATTCTCCGACTTGCATAAGGTGACATATCAAACTTCTACAATATGTAGGGTTTCTTAATTTTGAATCTAACCTGCGACGAATATTCTCATCAACGGTTAATATGTATAGAAACAGAGGTTCAAACAGCTTTCCTAAAACCATCACATTCTCTTCAACGTTTTTTATGTATAAACAGTAAGGGTTATATAATAACCAGTCGCGTTCAACAGCCCATGAGGCACGCACGCACTAGAAAAGCACTGTACTAACGCCGCATCGAAATCCATCTGTCAACGGAGGAGCAAGAATCTACAACATGAAAGAGGGAAGAGAGACTGCAAAAAAGACATCGTAACGAGTTTTTATTTTAGCTTATGAGACGGTCTTTGCTGGCGAAACTGTCAGAGCAGAAAGCGTCTGAAGGGATCCATCGATAACTTTGATTGATTTCGTCTGAGGAGACATGGCTGCCTGCTTCTCCCTGCAGCGGGCCCTGGCAACTTTCCATATAAGGAAACGTTAATAACATCCTGCTCGGCCTTGACCCACTGCCCCAGTGCTGGCATAGCTGTTCTGTTCAAGACCGTGTTCCGCTCTGCCCGTGAAGGAGAATTGACTGCCTTCTTTTGAACAGTCCGTGAGGTTTTATGATGACTTCTCGTCTAGAAATGTTCCTAGCAAGATTGCCATAGCAACGATCGAGCCAAATAACAGCAATGTGTACTGTGAATGGTAGTATAGTGTGAATATAAACTTTGTCGCACATACGAGTGCACTATTATCTCGAATTGCGTCTCATTTTGGGGATGGAGGGTCACATAGTTATGACAACGCAAAAAAGGAATGAAACGTGCATGAGTGGATAGAAAACCTCTGGTTTTTGTAAACTGATTTTGAAATATCTTCATTTTGATTTGTAAATGATCATGTGAAGCATTTGGACTCTGTTCTAAATATTTGGCTGAATTTTGTTTCGCCTTTTGTGATTGGTTGATATGAAAATGTGTTTGCCACGAAACTTAGTGTAGGAGCCAATAGACGCATTGCATCCCACCCTCCTCCCCCCACCCCCACCCCCACCCCCTTCCTTCCTTCTCATTCTCCCCCTCCCTCTCTCCTCTCCTTCTCTTTCTGTACACACAGGGAGTGCAAAGACTGAACAATATGACAGGTTTACGTTTCACGTTTGCTCCAGCTGTTAAGAAGCCGTTAACAAGTTATATTGGTGCACATTTTCTTTGTCTTCGTATTTGAAACTAACTGTTTTCATGACATGACATGACATGTCGAGCAAAGTGTAATGCAGTTGAACCCTAGACGTGGGTGAGATGCTGTTAAAACACTCACAGACATGCACACACACACATGCACACACGCACACATGCACACACACATGCAAACACACGCGCACACACACATGCACACACACATGCACACACACACACATGCACACACACACATGCACACACACACACACACACACACTCCACCACCACCACCACCACCACCACCACCAAACTTAACATTACACTTTATTTTAATGGACAAGGAAACTCAATTAATGACATCAATTAAATCGATTGTGTGGCATTTAACTGTAATGCACCACAAAATGCAGCACTGCTTTCATGCACGGATGGATGGATGGATGGATGGATGGATGGATGGATGGATGGATGGATGGATGGATGGATGGATGGATGGATGGATGGATGGAGTTTAACAGCTCATCAGCCTTTGTAGGCTGTGTTTGCCGTGAAGCTACGGTTGTCATTAAGCACGACAATCGCTAAAATAGTTCCGAGTAAGCGTAAATGATGTCACGATGTCCCTATTTATTCGCCTCTTACGAATCGCATAGGGAGACGCGGTGTGTCTATTCTGACCCCCAACCCACAGGGGGCTGCTTTCATACAGCGGGGAAGCATTGAGCGACGCTGCACCGTCGTTTCCCTTGGAAACACGAGCTGCACGTTGTCAACTTTTCCCATACACCGCACGATGATGAAATGTCTTACTTCCTGTCTGGCGACTGACCTGCTTAACGGACGCGACTAACGAGCAGAAAGGTAAAAGGGTTCGCTGTTGAATGACAGCCACGCTCGGAAATAAAACACCCAAACCGCTTCGAAGCAGTTGCAACTCGCTCGCTCTGGTTCCCATTGGCATTAGAGTGACGTCACAAGCCTACATTTCTGACGACTGCCCGACGCTAGTTCTTTATTCCAAGCGTCGCCTAGGGCACGTACGCCTGTGCCTGGGGCCAAGCTGTCACCACTGCTGCGCAGGGTAGAGGGTGAGGGTGAGGTGATGGGGTTATAATGGGAGGGGGAGGGGGAAAGAGCGGAGGGGGAGGAAGAGCTGGGGGGGAGGGGGGGAAGAGGAGAAGGGGAGGGCTCACCTACAAGGACAGGGAAACTCGGATAGCATATTACCCTGTCAGTTTACTCTTGTACCAAGGTGTGTCTATGGACACCGCTCTAGGTGTGTGTGTGTGTGTGTGTGTGTGTGTGTGTGTGTGTGTGTGTGTGTGTGTGTGTGTGTGTGTGTGTGTGTGAGAGAGAGAGAGAGAGAGAGAGAGAGAGAGTGGGGGGTGGGGGAGGGGGTGTTGGCAGTGTGGGTGATGGTGACTCATAGAAAGCAGTAGACTTACATAAGTGTGTGCATTTATTTTTACAGAATAACTGTTCCCTACAGCTCTCTCTGCAATGACGCTAGCCTATGCTTTTGCTAAGTCAGCCCTGGTAAAGTTCGAGCGTGTGCTGATGCAACAGGCAAGTGACATGTAGAGCAAGGCCAGCATCTACTGTGACTCGGCAACTTGCACAGGAAAATGCGGCTGTAAAAGCTGAAAGGCCATAAACCCGCGGGAAAAGTCGTGCCCCAATACTCAGACAGAAAACCCTAGCTACTGTTCGGAATCGGCGCACTCATACACCATTCCTAACTCCTCCCCTTACGCCCTCCCCCTGCCTCCACCCCCCAGCCCCAAAGACTGCACCATGAGTATACCAAGCACTATAAGAAATTCACAGACGACGAAACAGAAAACGAAATAGGAAGCGCTATAGCATTTACTCAAGGCAAGTTGTCTACACTGTACATGCACAGGAAGTGTCATTCGCAACGACACTGTGGAACAGACACTTTCAAATGTCCTGACAGAAAGCGTGTTTCGACGTGCTATTTTGGAAGCATATTCACATTTTTTCACGACGCAACACTGAAAAGATTCGTACAGCTAACTCTGTGCTTGCACGTTTTAAACATTTTATCACCATACTTTGAGTCTAATCTCCATTTTGATCGATTTCGAGTGCGACTTATACTGAAAGTGTTTTGGATGCTCTTTCCAGTGGTGGATCATCGGTTGGTGTGTTTCAAGCCGTTGATGACGCTACCCTGTAAAATCGATAGATACATTTACAGAAAATAACCTCTGAAGATCTGGGAGTTCTCCTCTAGATTAATCTAGAGGTCAGATCAATTCCAGCTAGACATTCATTGCGATTTTTTTTCTGACTAGCTGATGAAACTAAATATATTCTCTTTGATGACAAGCCATGCTGTGTGTGTGTGGGGGGGGGGGGGGGAGGGGGGGGTAAATGGATGTGTTTATATCATTGGAGAGGGGGGGGGCCGGAATAACCGAAAATATTATAATTGTGGGGCTTTTCGATAGTAGTACTGGATAGAGGTGATGCTTTAAAAGATCTTTCCAGCGTGCTCAAGGGTACCATATGAAAATATCCTTCCAGTAGCATAGAGATGGATGCTTTCTGGAAGAGCTGGAATGAAATCGCAACATAGGCAACTTCACCTTTCCTCACCTTTTGGGGGCTTTAGGCTGAAAATCTCCAAGAGAGACAGGGCTATTTGTCCCGCAAACGGGACATACACATTCGTATGACAACAACGGCTGCAAATTGACCTCATACGACCCACAACGGAGCGCCTTTAATGGAGGGTGAGAAATAAGTAGGTCAAAGTCAAAGCGAAACGCACTGACTCTAAAATTAGATAGCATCCTCACTCTCTGAGGGAAGGAGGTCAATGAATGCAGCGTATTCACCATTAAAATTAAGACGCAGAAGAAACTCCATTGCGCTCATTGTGAACTTGTGGGTCATCCCCACCATACCTGCACGCCAAAAATAGAATCATAGTTAATGACGTTTGCGGATTTCCGTTTTCCTGCGCATTTTCATGCACGGCGAGGTATAATTGCAAGGCAACTTATCAATCACCAATGTTTCGTCATTCCAAAGACGACAAACGAGGTTTATGAAATGTCCGTTATATTAATCGTTACAGAACCGACTCTAGCCAATGAACACTCTGCAGCAGATAAATACTTTCGTTCCAGACAAACCTCTCTGCCGATGAGCAGGTACATCACATCAACGCGTCAAAAAGTAAGAATCCAGATTAGTCACAGGGCGTGTTTATGTTGTTATGCCGAAGAGAGTTGACGCTGAACATTGCTGTAGGCCCAGACCAGGGCAACCTGGTTTAGAAATGAGGCCAACCCACTTTATTTTTAGGAGACCGACCTTTTGCGAAGTCTTGTAGAACGGTGTCCACTCCCTCCCCCACACCCACCCCACCCCCCACCCCGAAGACTTCTGTTGACCACCCCCCGCTTCCCTTCCTCTTTTGCTCATGTTACATGTTACGTAAAACCATATAGAGAGATGCCATGCTTGTCCGACAGGATGCGTAGTAAGAAAATAGTCAAAGTTATGAGGGAGAATGGTGAGGAGAGAGAGAGAGGTACGGCAAGGGGCAGAGAGAGAGAGGGAGAGAGAGAGAGAGAGAGAGAGAGAGAGAGAGAGAGAGAGAGAGAGAGAGAGAGCGAGAGAGAGCTAGAGGCAGAAGCAGAAGAGTGGAAGCAGGCGAGAGGAATTGAAGAGTGTAACATCTTGTCTTGCAGCTTTGAATTAATGGACAAGAACGTAAAATAGACTGAAATATTCTGTCGATGACCATCGAAACATCAAGCCTTTGGAGTCAGGTCTTCGTCATCCAACAACACCAAGGGAAGATAACATTCTTCTTCATGTCATGCTATTCAGGATATATAGATGTATATTTTATGCTCGATTCTAGCCAATGAACACCATACAGCTGATTTGCACTTTTGTTCGAGATAGTCATTTCCACCAGTAAGCATGTGCATGTACATTGCATCAGCAATCTGTAAACTATAAATCTGTAAATCAGGAAATTCATAGTAGCAATTGGGTGGCGTGCAACAATTTTTTTCTCCACCACCCCCCCACCCCCACCCCCCACCCCCACCCCCCGCCCCTCCTCTTTAATAGCTTGCTACATCCGGATCAGCATTTCACAATATTATTTTGATCCTGAAACAGTTTTGCCAAATCACGGTG
>JAWQFJ010011955.1:12500-17500 GCA_034096865.1 Theodoxus fluviatilis
CGTGTGAATGTGGTTATGTCAGCGCATTGAATTGTACAGAAGTACGCGATACAAAATGCTATTCATTATTATTATTATTATTATTATTATTATTATTATTATTATTATTATTATTATTATTATTAATTTGCGATCTTGTTTTTGTGCACTGGCAGTACTTTCACATTAGAAACAAAATAACGATGATATTTTCCTCCTCCTGTACGATGCTATGCATTATACGTTTCTTTTACGTTTTTGTTGAGATGAAACTTAAGGTCACGGAAACAATCTGAGCATTTTAAGTCGGAACCTGCTGCCCCGACCTCATGGAGCTCAATGCCTCGAAAGCATGGATGTTTACCCCGTGACGTAAGATTCGCTTTAACATATTATTTTAGTCTCAAGGTCACATGCAAAACAAAGTCAGTATGTTTTATTGGTTGTTATGGTAGTAGTATCCAGTAACCATTTTTTGTCAGTTGAATTTTGGGGGTCCAATTTTCACACCCATCAAGTACTTTTAAAGTACAGTCTGTCGGTGATGTGTTTGCAGAGATTATGCTAATTAGTTTTCCAATATGGCAGCCAATAAAACACATTTTAGCCAGTTTGAAACATGATACCAGAAAAGGAGCTTATGATAGAAACTTGTAAATTTGCACAGGAGTACAGTAAATAAGGTACCATGTCCTGACCCAAAATAAAGACAGCCACTCTGAGTATTTCATTCTAACACAGTTGCACATATGAAGTTATGTGAATTTAGTCGCTAATTACATGTAATTTTGACATTCAGGAAGATGCAGTTTTTATTATAGGTCATCCCATGAAGCAAGATAGATGACTAAGTATGCGAAGTTTCAGGAAGTCAAACTTCATAGCACAAAGATATGATGTCTGAAATCTAACACATAGCGGTGAAAATCTGGCAACTGAGAAATTTGCATATACATTTTTCATACCTCGCTATGACTGCTCCCAAATGTTTTCTATAAAACATATATTTCCCCAGAAATAAAGCAGACAGTCATATTCTACACTGAATTTACCAAAAAGTGATATGAAAAATATTTCGATCAAATGTTACAAAAATGACTTTTTAATGGGTATTACTACCTTAATGTCGTCCTCAATTAGTTTACTCTATTAAACTAATGTTCTGAAATGAAGGTTGGGGGGGGGGGGGTGGCGAGGCGGGGGGGGGGGGGGGGGCTAATAGCCCCGGTTTCCCTAACACTGTATACATCACAATGTAAACAGACACTTAATTTAACAGCACTCACGAATCTGCTTTTAACTCAAAGCTCTACCGACGGTTTTTCCTCACTCAACCAGCGCTAAAAGCAAAAGAGTGTGATTAACTAAGTAGAACGGAGATGAAGGTAGCAAGGGAAATGAGATGATAATTTTGGGGTGCCATGCAAAATTTTACAAGCCCCGTTTTAACAACTCATTGCCTTTTCATGGCAAAGGCCAACACATGCAAACATCTACCTTGTCATCTCGTCTCTCATGTTTCGAATTATCTCCTCATGAGCTGCTCGTTCAGTCCGAAGCTTCTTCTTCAGCTTGTCTATCCTGTGCGTCTTCCTGGCCAGAGACTTCTCCATCTGCTTCTTGTGATGCCGGGTCAAGTGAACATCCTCCTCCAGTTTTATCTCTTCCGGTATCATGATTCCAGCCTCCACGAGCTTGGCAGTCAGTCCCGCCCTGCTGTCGTGGAGGTTGTCTATCTCGCTCTGCAGAGATTCGATCGTGTTCTTGTGTTCCTTCTGCAGGAATGAGATGCTGGCTTCGCTAACCTGAGCCCTGGCTTCGTTGCTCGACATCGCCAAACCAAGGTTGCTATTCACTCTCGCCTCTTCTTTTTCTCTACATCGCGACGACGCGTCAAAGTCAGAAGTGACGTCAGAGCACTCGACGTCATTCACTCATCCATCTGCTGTTTCTGAGTGGTTTAATTGAAGAATAAGCATACGTTTCTGTAGCCCCGACCTGTAGTAAAACTGCATTCTGTGAACCCAAGTCAGTAGTGACTCTGGCACAGTTCGCAATGAATGAGTAATAGACTTGACCCTTCGCATTACAGCATTACGCCAAAATAGTTCGTTCTGATACTATTTTTTCTCCACTTTTTACAGAAATCATTCAGATGTCAAAACGTGTTTCTTTTTCAACACAAACATGTTATTTTATCGAATAAACGCTTGTTTATTGCCTCAACAAGAGTAAGTCATGAGTTTTGTGCGAAATAGTCTTAGAACAACTTTAACGGCGTATGTCAGGGAGCAGATAGATTATCCCACAAGCCTCTCGTGTGACCCTCATTTGCATATTTCGCACGAAAACCTTCCATCAGGTAATGTCAACTGGGCTAGAGACACTTTCGCTCTCTTTCTACAGAAGCCATGGTCAGTTAGTGGTCTGGGACTACAAAGGAACACGACGTTGCACGACCCTAGGCGGCAATGGCCACGAGAAGGACCGGTGCTGCACATGCTGTCTGAGACTCTTGGGGTGTGGAATCCTGTGCCAGACACGCCGGGACGCAGCTGCTATTGTTCCCTGCAGCCATCACGTGACTGTAAACATCGCTGCAGGCTTTACCCGTCACCTGTGTGTGTAGCACCCAAAGAAGACTCTTGAGTTGAAAATGTGCGCTCTTGATCTGTGTTTGTCCGTGAATACAGCTACTCTTAATTTAAAGAAAACTGTGTTTGTGCTGCTTGAACTTTTCTTGAGGAGAATCTTAAGTTTCTATTTATCGAAATGGCACCTCTTTAATCGTTGAGACCACTTCCCCCTATCTAGAGGAGTTGAGCTCAGAGGGGCATGTTTTCTATGCTGGTTAATGTGGCCAGTATGTGTTGCAAAGAGCTCATGGTGACTGCAGTAAAACAGGTTTTTAACATGATAATTTCATGGTGTGTCTGCTTCATTGTGTATAAAATTAGCACTCTCGTTGGAGGCTTGTTGAGTTGAGACAATGTCCGTGTATAATTTACGGTGGTGGACACTAGGATATCTGATTTTAAACTAGCGAAAGTAGAAACGCCCACCTTTCTCTCATTCTTCCAGTCTATCCGTGCATCTGTGTGTGTGTGTGTGTGTGTGTGTGTGTGTGTGTGTGCGTGCCTGCGTGTGTATGGTAGTGTGTGTGCGTGCGTGCGTGTATGATAGTGTCTGTGCGTGCGTGTGTATGTGTGTGCGTGCGTGTGTGTGTGTGTGTGTGTGTCATGCGCGCGAGTGTGTGTGTGTGCGTGCGCACGTGAGTGCATGCATGAATATATGCTTGTCTTTGTTCTAATGTGCAAAAAAACTAGTGCTGTAATAAAGAACGCGTACAAATATGAGTGCTATTTTTCCGAGTGCTTTATTTGTCAGGCGAATGGCAGGCGCAGAAGAGCGGCATACAACTTTCCACAGCATGAAATGAAAACATAGCCTTCAGTGAGAAAGTTAACAGTAAACCTCAGCTCTTGCCCAGGCATTCTCTATGGTGTACTCAACATTGCCAAACAGGGGATGCGTACTAAAAAATACGCCACAAACTGTAGAATGCATAAAATACAAAAAGGAAATCGTATTGCACAGTTTTCAGTTTCTCCCTAGATTGTTTAGTGAATATTTTTTGCATCATAATAAAATATATGGACGCCGGCATCGACTAAGCAAAAGCAATACATGGAGTTTATCATCACAAGAAGAAGAAAAGATACGAAAAAAACAAGCATCGGTCTTAGTCGTATATAGACAAAAATACACCAATGACAACATTGCCTGCAGATCAAGGTTCAACTAGAACTTCTTCCTCAGCTATAGTCCGACGTCCATATAGTGTATTCTCCCTATTACACAACAAAGACATAAATAAACGATCACATTTGGCAGTCTGCGCTCCGCTTACAAGAAATCTTCTGACCTGCTACTTACTGCAACTGCCTTTCATAGCGAACAGCTGTGAGTGGCCAAAGGCCAGGATTTCTAGATGCCCGTGGAGAAGACCTCGTTGATGATAACGCCGCCACAGGTGAGATCACTGTTCCCAGCGCAGGGCTTGGTGCAGGCGATGGGGTTCTCACCGTAGGCCCCATAGGAGTTGCCACAGCCACACTCGCTTCCGTTCTGCAGACCTGCATAGCTGTAGCCGTACCTGCGGCACCTGTGGGGTGGCAACAAGAGAAAGTAAGACAGGAAGTCAAGATGGAAGTAAAATAGGAAGGAGGCCACCTGCGTGATGCAACGTGTTATCATTCTATAAACGTCTTAGGCACGATCAAGTTGTATCGCCTCCTGCCTGGGTTTAACCACGGGATATGGAACATGACCATGTGTTGGGCATTATTCGTGGCCTTCAAGGACATTAGTACTGTGACATTGTTAGGAAGGGAAGAAAGACGCAAGACCACCCGAGAAAACGTAGTCCATCTCATTGCAATCAACAGAAGGTAAGTGGACACTTACTATTGACAGTTTTTAAAAATATAATCAGGAAATGAATACGTTTTCAACATAAAAATCACAGAACAATTGTCTTAGTTGACTAGGACACAAGGATGGGAATGGTACGAGGATGTCTGTATGTAGATGTATGTGGGTATGATTGGGGAGTCAGGAGGTCATTGAGGGCGAGTTAGTGTATGTGTGTTAGGCATGGCCCAGAGTGAGGTGAGTGAGGGCTAGGTGTTTTGTATTTTCTGCTCGCTTGACTGACGGGTGTAGAAATGTTTCTTTGATTTGGATACTAGACTTGGAGACCGCTTTGTTGTTACGCACGGGATGGGCCCTAGAATTTAAGTCTGTTCGAATGCACGATCGAATCTGAATGATCTGATAATGCCCCGATGCCTCTCGATAGCCTCTGTGGCTGCTTGGGGCCGCCCCTGGATGAGCTACTGGAGAAAGCCTCGTTGCACATATCGCTACGTAGCGACAATGTTTTATTTGCTATTCGTCATAACGAGCCCCTCTTTCATGAGTTTTCCCACAAAGCTACATGATACAACACGACCACTATC
>JAWQFJ010011955.1:22500-25000 GCA_034096865.1 Theodoxus fluviatilis
GGAACATCAAATCATGGAAGCGTAAGAGCTGGCACTTTATGAGATCAGCAGTAGCAATGACGGTGAAGCGATTTACGTCCCATGCATGCCTCATTAAAATGCTTCTCACAAGAAATATTCACATTTCGAATTTACAGTCTTCCTGCTGTAAACGCATCCTTCTAATCACGTTGTCTGTCAATGTAAATGTTCAACATTTTTAGAATGTCACATTATCAAGTAAAGCTTCATCTCCAGCATTCTACGGGGATTTGCTTAGTGTAGTTTGGACATAAGCAGATCACCATTCATGACAAGAAATTTTCAACTCACGTCTGGCGATCCTTGTTTGCAGGGCTGGGGGGCGAACTCTGTTCCTGCCGGCTGGAAGGACAGGATTATGTCAGTTAGCAGTGCTCTCCCTTGACGGGGGAAAACTAACATGTGCGTATTATGTAGTACTCTTATCATTTGTCAAGAGCAGCTCTTGACATGAGGAGGAGAGAGAGACAGAGAGGTGGAGAGTAGGAAGCAGACAGGTGGAGAGAGAGAGAGAGAGAGAGAGAGAGTGAGAGACAGACAGACAGACAGGTGGAGAGAGGGAGAGACAGACAGGTGAATAGAAAGAGGGAGAGACATACAGGTTGAGAGAAAGAGGGAGAGACAGACAGGTGGAAAGAGAGGGAGAGACAGACAGGTGGAGAGATTGATTGATTGATTGATTGATTGTTTATTTCGGCCGACGACCCACCAGACAATTAAGACATGTTATGTACAGTATTACGTAAAACAATACAGTAGATATTGATACTTTTAACATCTCTCAACTAAAAGAACACTTGTTCATCACAACTGGTTGAATCACAGTCTGTTACTATTTTGTCAAAAGCAGCTCTCAAAGAGCCCAAACTGATAAGAAAATTATGTACAGTTTATAAACACTTGTCACCCCAGAGGTGTATAAAAGTGCAAGTTATTAACATTTAGTATAATAAGCTTTGTCCTGCTTCAAAGCTAAAATACATGTACACAAACCAAGTCGTGTCCACTTGCATCCTGCTGCCGGTTACCCTACAACACCTGTCTAGTTATCACTGAAAGACATATTTCTTAAGTTCATAGAATAATGTATGTACATCGCTAAAGCTCTAGTTTTCCACGTATCTTGTCCGTCTACCAAGTATCGGTACCCACCCCTATTGGGGTTAATATACTTTGCTATGTACTGCTCCCTAAGAGAAGTATATTTAGGGCAATGAATTAAAAAGTGTTCTTCATTTTCTACTTTATCAATACAGAATGGACATGATCGAACAACTTTTTCTCTACACCACCTCACATTATTACGCAGCTCGTTAATTCCCAACCTGAATTGAATCTTATAAATGAATCCCTAAATGTCTTAATGTTAATCCTATTTAGATAGCTTTCACATTCAAATGAGCTTTTCAAAGTCTGTTATATTGCAAATCTTTCCCTTCTACAGAGTTTCTCATTCCACTCTTGCCTGAAACAGTCTTTTAGCCTTAGCTCTAAGGATTTCATGAAAGAGAAAGGGAGAGAGAGAGAGAGAGAGAGAGAGAGAGAGAGAGACAGAGACAGAGACAGAGACAGAGACAGAGACAGAGAGAGAGAGAGAGAGGTGGAGAGAGAGGGAGAGACAGACAGGTGGAGAGAGAGAGGGAGAGACAGACAGGTGGAGAGAGAGAGAGGGAGAGACAGACAGGTGGAGAGAGAGAGAGGGAGAGACAGACAGGTGGAGAGAGAGAGGGAGAGACAGACAGGTGGAGAGAGACAGACAGGCGGAGAGGGAGAGACAGACAGATGGAGAGAGAGAGAGAGGGAGGGACAGACAGGTGGAGAGAGAGAGAGTGGGAGAGACAGACAGGTGGAGAGAGAGAGGGAGATACAGACAGGTGAAGAGAGAGGAAGAGACAGACAGGCGGAGAGAGAGAGAGAGGGAGAGACAGACAGGTGGAGAGAGAGAGAGAGAGAGGGAGAGACAGAAAGGTGGAAAGAAAAAGATAATGCAGAAAATAGACACTTTTTCATAGAAGCCGAAGCACTGATGTACAAACGTGCACGCACATGCTGACTCATGCACACTTAGAAGCGCACAGACACTAACATTCATTTGAGCTAGCAAGCAGGCGCGCACATACACACGTACTCACGGGAACTCAAACACACACACACACACACACACACACACACACATACACACACACAAACACACGTTCGCATGCACACACACACGCATACACAAAAAACACGCACGCATACCCGAACACACACACGCGCGAGCGCACACGTACACACACAAACACACATACATACACATAGCAAATACACACATACACACACACACGCAAACGCACACATACATACACATACGCAAAAAAACACACACACAAACACACACACACACACACAAACAAACACACACACACACACACACACACACACACACACACACACACACACACAGAGGAAGACCACACACTTCTCTCGAGGTGGGAAA
>JAWQFJ010011955.1:27500-30000 GCA_034096865.1 Theodoxus fluviatilis
TTGAAAATATGATAGGGTGAATAAATGAATGAATGAATGAGTAAATGAATGAATGAATGAATGAATGAATGAATGAATGAATGAATGAATGAATGAATGAACGAACGAACGAACGAACGAACGAACGAACGAACGAACGAACGAACGAACGAACGAACGAACGAACGAACGAATGAATGAATGAATGAATGAATGAATGAATGAATGAATGAACGAATGAATGAATGAATGAATGAACGAATGAATGAATGAGCGAATGAACGAATGAACAAACGAGAGAATGAATAAATGGCGTTTTGCAGCCTATCATCCTTTGAAGACCATGAAAGGCCATTGATCACGAGGTCTCTAGAAGTACAAGTAGTAAGATATCAACAAGTCACGGTTTCCCTCTATGCATTCGCAATCAACATTTCTGCGTCATGGCCTTCCGTAACTGGCAGTTAGCGGGAAAATGGCGCCTTTTGTGTTGTCTCCCGCCATTTGTTTGGAGGAATGTGCCTTTCCCGCCACATTAATGGCGGCAGTGAATACAACATCAGCCTACATTACATCTTGTAGATAAGTTTTCCTTGCACTCCTTTCCCACCTCGAGAGAAGTGTGTGGTCTTCCTCTCTGTGTGTGTGTGTGTGTGTGTGTGTGTGTGTGTGTGTGTGTGTGTGTTTGTTTGTGTGTGTGTGTGTGTGTTTGTGTGTGTGTTTTTTTGCGTATGTGTATGTATGTGTGCGTTTGCGTGTGTGTGTGTATGTGTGTATTTGCTATGTGTATGTATGTGTGTTTGTGTGTGTACGTGTGCGCTCGCGCGTGTGTGTGTGTTCGGGTATGCGTGCGTGTTTTTTGTGTATGCGTGTGTGTGTGCATGCGAACGTGTGTTTGTGTGTGTGTATGTGTGTGTGTGTGTGTGTGTGTGTGTGTGTGTTTGAGTTCCCGTGAGTACGTGTGTATGTGCGCGCCTGCTTGCTAGCTCAAATGAATGTTAGTGTCTGTGCGCTTCTAAGTGTGCATGAGTCAGCATGTGCGTGCACGTTTGTACATCAGTGCTTCGGCTTCTATGAAAAAGTGTCTATTTTCTGCATTATCTTTTTCTTTCCACCTTTCTGTCTCTCCCTCTCTCTCTCTCTCTCTCTCTCTCCACCTGTCTGTCTCTCCCTCTCTCTCTCTCTCCGCCTGTCTGTCTCTTCCTCTCTCTTCACCTGTCTGTATCTCCCTCTCTCTCTCCACCTGACTGTCTCTCCCACTCTCTCTCTCTCCACCTGTCTGTCTCTCCCTCTCTCTCTCCACCTGTCTGTCCCTCCCTCTCTCTCTCTCTCCATCTGTCTGTCTCTCCCTCTCCGCCTGTCTCTCCCTCTCCACCTGTCTGTCTCTCCCTCTCTCTCTCCACCTGTCTGTCTCTCCCTCTCTCTCTCTCCACCTGTCTGTCTCTCCCTCTCTCTCTCTCCACCTGTCTGTCTCTCCCTCTCTCTCTCCACCTGTCTGTCTCTCCCTCTCTCTCCACCTCTCTCTCTCTCTCTCTGTCTCTGTCTCTGTCTCTGTCTCTGTCTCTGTCTCTCTCTCTCTCTCTCTCTCTCTCTCTCTCTCTCCCTTTCTCTTTCATGAAATCCTTAGAGCTAAGGCTAAAAGACTGTTTCAGGCAAGAGTGGAATGAGAAACTCTGTAGAAGCGAAAGATTTGCAGTCTACCAGACTTTGAAAAGCTCATTTGAATGTGAAAGCTATCTAAATAGGATTAACATTAAGACATTTAGGGATTCATTTATAAGATTCAGGTTGGGAATTAACGAGCTGCGTAATAATGTAAGGTGGTGTAGAGAAAAAGTTGCTCGATCATGTCCATTCTGTATTGATAAAGTAGAAAATGAAGAACATTTTTTATTTCATTGCCCTAAATATACTTCTCTTAGGGAGCAGTACATAGCAAAGTATATTAACCCCAATAGGGGTGGGTACCGATACTTGGTAGACGGACAAGATACGTGGAAAACTAGAGCTTTAGCGATGTACATACATTATTCTATGAACTTAAGAAATATGTCTTTCAGTGATAACTAGACAGGTGTTGTAGGGTAACCGGCAGCAGGATGCAAGTGGACACGACTTGGTTTGTGTACATGTATTTTAGCTTTGAAGCAGGACAAAGCTTATTATACTAAATGTTAATAACTTGCACTTTTATACACCTCTGGGGTGACAAGTGTTTATAAACTGTACATAATTTTCTTATCAGTTTGGGCTCTTTGAGAGCTGCTTTTGACAAAATAGTAACAGACTGTGATTCAACCAGTTGTGATGAACAAGTGTTCTTTTAGTTGAGAGATGTTAAAAGTATCAATATCTACTGTATTGTTTTACGTAATACTGTACATAACATGTCTTAATTGTCTGGTGGGTCGTCGGCCGAAATAAACAATCAATCAATCAATCAATCAATCTCTCCACCTGTCTGTCTCTCCCTCTCTTTCCACCTGTCTGTCTCTCCCTCTTTCTCTCAACCTGTATGTCT
>JAWQFJ010011955.1:35000-40000 GCA_034096865.1 Theodoxus fluviatilis
AAAGATCCTAACGCAGAGACGAAACCCTCGCACTAACAGAGCAGCCTGCAGGAGCCGCTCAGTCCTCCCTCATTATCTGGATCCCCTGGCTGCTGGTGAACCCGAGTCACGTGACTCTGGCGCAGTTCGCAATGAATGCGTAATAGACTTGACCCTTCGCGTTACAGCATTGCGCCCAAAATAGTTCGTTCGTACACTATTCCCCCCCCCCCCCCCCCCCCCCTCCCCCCCCCTTTTTTTTTACAGAAATTATTCAGATGTCAAAACTTGTTTTCATTTCAACACAAACATTTTATCTTATCGAATAAACACTTGCTTATTGCCTCAACAAAAGTAAGTTATGAGTTTTGTGCGAAATAATCTTAGAACTACTTTTACGGCGTATGTCAGGGAGCAGATCGGCTATCCCACAAGCCTCTCGTGTGACCCTCATTTGAATATTTCGGACGAAATCCATCCATCACGTGATGTCAACTGTGCTAGAGACTGTTTCGCCTGCAGGCGAAGTCTCTAGTGGACTAGAATGAGGTACACGACGTGACGAAACAGGAAGTCGATTGTTCGTGCGTTCAAAAAAGAGAAGCACTCCGGAGAGAAAGTACCGAGGTACATGATAGTGGTCGTGTTGTATCATGTAGCTTTGTGGGAAAACTCATGAAAGAGGGGCTCGTTATGACGAATAGCAAATAAAACATTGTCGCTACGTAGCGATATGTGCAACGAGGCTTTCTCCAGTAGCTCATCCAGGGGCGGCCCCAAGCAGCCACAGAGGCTATCGAGAGGCATCGGGGCATTATCAGATCATTCAGATTCGATCGTGCATTCGAACAGACTTAAATTCTAGGGCCCATCCCGTGCGTAACAACAAAGCGGTCTCCAAGTCTAGTATCCAAATCAAAGAAACATTTCTACACCCGTCAGTCAAGCGAGCAGAAAATACAAAACACCTAGCCCTCACTCACCTCACTCTGGGCCATGCCTAACACACATACACTAACTCGCCCTCAATGACCTCCTGACTCCCCAATCATACCCACATACATCTACATACAGACATCCTCGTACCATTCCCATCCTTGTGTCCTAGTCAACTAAGACAATTGTTCTGTGATTTTTATGTTGAAAACGTATTCATTTCCTGATTATATTTTTAAAAACTGTCAATAGTAAGTGTCCACTTACCTTCTGTTGATTGCAATGAGATGGACTACGTTTTCTCGGGTGGTCTTGCGTCTTTCTTCCCTTCCTAACAATGTCACAGTACTAATGTCCTTGAAGGCCACGAATAATGCCCAACACATGGTCATGTTCCATATCCCGTGGTTAAACCCAGGCAGGAGGCGATACAACTTGATCGTGCCTAAGACGTTTATAGAATGATAACACGTTGCATCACGCAGGTGGCCTCCTTCCTATTTTACTTCCATCTTGACTTCCTGTCTTACTTTCTCTTGTTGCCACCCCACAGGTGCCGCAGGTACGGCTACAGCTATGCAGGTCTGCAGAACGGAAGCGAGTGTGGCTGTGGCAACTCCTATGGGGCCTACGGTGAGAACCCCATCGCCTGCACCAAGCCCTGCGCTGGGAACAGTGATCTCACCTGTGGCGGCGTTATCATCAACGAGGTCTTCTCCACGGGCATCTAGAAATCCTGGCCTTTGGCCACTCACAGCTGTTCGCTATGAAAGGCAGTTGCAGTAAGTAGCAGGTCAGAAGATTTCTTGTAAGCGGAGCGCAGACTGCCAAATGTGATCGTTTATTTATGTCTTTGTTGTGTAATAGGGAGAATACACTATATGGACGTCGGACTATAGCTGAGGAAGAAGTTCTAGTTGAACCTTGATCTGCAGGCAATGTTGTCATTGGTGTATTTTTGTCTATATACGACTAAGACCGATGCTTGTTTTTTTCGTATCTTTTCTTCTTCTTGTGATGATAAACTCCATGTATTGCTTTTGCTTAGTCGATGCCGGCGTCCATATATTTTATTATGATGCAAAAAATATTCACTAAACAATCTAGGGAGAAACTGAAAACTGTGCAATACGATTTCCTTTTTGTATTTTATGCATTCTACAGTTTGTGGCGTATTTTTTAGTACGCATCCCCTGTTTGGCAATGTTGAGTACACCATAGAGAATGCCTGGGCAAGAGCTGAGGTTTACTGTTAACTTTCTCACTGAAGGCTATGTTTTCATTTCATGCTGTGGAAAGTTGTATGCCGCTCTTCTGCGCCTGCCATTCGCCTGACAAATAAAGCACTCGGAAAAATAGCACTCATATTTGTACGCGTTCTTTATTACAGCACTAGTTTTTTTGCACATTAGAACAAAGACAAGCATATATTCATGCATGCACTCACGTGCGCACGCACACACACACACTCGCGCGCATGACACACACACACACACACACGCACGCACACACATACACACGCACGCACAGACACTATCATACACGCACGCACGCACACACACTACCATACACACGCAGGCACGCACACACACACACACACACACACACACACACACACACAGATGCACGGATAGACTGGAAGAATGAGAGAAAGGTGGGCGTTTCTACTTTCGCTAGTTTAAAATCAGATATCCTAGTGTCCACCACCGTAAATTATACACGGACATTGTCTCAACTCAACAAGCCTCCAACGAGAGTGCTAATTTTATACACAATGAAGCAGACACACCATGAAATTATCATGTTAAAAACCTGTTTTACTGCAGTCACCATGAGCTCTTTGCAACACATACTGGCCACATTAACCAGCATAGAAAACATGCCCCTCTGAGCTCAACTCCTCTAGATAGGGGGAAGTGGTCTCAACGATTAAAGAGGTGCCATTTCGATAAATAGAAACTTAAGATTCTCCTCAAGAAAAGTTCAAGCAGCACAAACACAGTTTTCTTTAAATTAAGAGTAGCTGTATTCACGGACAAACACAGATCAAGAGCGCACATTTTCAACTCAAGAGTCTTCTTTGGGTGCTACACACACAGGTGACGGGTAAAGCCTGCAGCGATGTTTACAGTCACGTGATGGCTGCAGGGAACAATAGCAGCTGCGTCCCGGCGTGTCTGGCACAGGATTCCACACCCCAAGAGTCTCAGACAGCATGTGCAGCACCGGTCCTTCTCGTGGCCATTGCCGCCTAGGGTCGTGCAACGTCGTGTTCCTTTGTAGTCCCAGACCACTAACTGACCATGGCTTCTGTAGAAAGAGAGCGAAAGTGTCTCTAGCCCAGTTGACATTACGTGATGGAAGGTTTTCGTCCGAAATATGCAAATGGAGGTCACACGAGAGGCTTGTGGGATAATCTATCTGCTCCCTGACATACGCCGTTAAAGTTGTTCTAAGACTATTTCGCACAAAACTCATGACTTACTCTTGTTGAGGCAATAAACAAGCGTTTATTCGATAAAATAACACGTTTGTGTTGAAAAAGAAACACGTTTTGACATCTGAATGATTTCTGTAAAAAGTGGAGAAAAAATAGTATCAGAACGAACTATTTTGGCGTAATGCTGTAATGCGAAGGGTCAAGTCTATTACTCATTCATTGCGAACTGTGCCAGAGTCACTACTGACTTGGGTTCACAGAATGCAGTTTTACTACAGGTCGGGGCTACAGAAACGTATGCTTATTCTTCAATTAAACCACTCAGAAACAGCAGATGGATGAGTGAATGACGTCGAGTGCTCTGACGTCACTTCTGACTTTGACGCGTCGTCGCGATGTAGAGAAAAAGAAGAGGCGAGAGTGAATAGCAACCTTGGTTTGGCGATGTCGAGCAACGAAGCCAGGGCTCAGGTTAGCGAAGCCAGCATCTCATTCCTGCAGAAGGAACACAAGAACACGATCGAATCTCTGCAGAGCGAGATAGACAACCTCCACGACAGCAGGGCGGGACTGACTGCCAAGCTCGTGGAGGCTGGAATCATGATACCGGAAGAGATAAAACTGGAGGAGGATGTTCACTTGACCCGGCATCACAAGAAGCAGATGGAGAAGTCTCTGGCCAGGAAGACGCACAGGATAGACAAGCTGAAGAAGAAGCTTCGGACTGAACGAGCAGCTCATGAGGAGATAATTCGAAACATGAGAGACGAGATGACAAGGTAGATGTTTGCATGTGTTGGCCTTTGCCATGAAAAGGCAATGAGTTGTTAAAACGGGGCTTGTAAAATTTTGCATGGCACCCCAAAATTATCATCTCATTTCCCTTGCTACCTTCATCTCCGTTCTACTTAGTTAATCACACTCTTTTGCTTTTAGCGCTGGTTGAGTGAGGAAAAACCGTCGGTAGAGCTTTGAGTTAAAAGCAGATTCGTGAGTGCTGTTAAATTAAGTGTCTGTTTACATTGTGATGTATACAGTGTTAGGGAAACCGGGGCTATTAGCCCCCCCCCCCCCCCCGGCCTCGCCACCCCCCCCCCCAACCTTCATTTCAGAACATTAGTTTAATAGAGTAAACTAATTGAGGACGACATTAAGGTAGTAATACCCATTAAAAAGTCATTTTTGTAACATTTGATCGAAATATTTTTCATATCACTTTTTGGTAAATTCAGTGTAGAATATGACTGTCTGCTTTATTTCTGGGGAAATATATGTTTTATAGAAAACATTTGGGAGCAGTCGTAGCGAGGTATGAAAAATGTATATCGCAAATTTCTCAGTTGCCAGATTTTCACCGCTATGTGTTAGATTTCAGACATCATATCTCTGTGCTATGAAGTTTGACTTCCTGAAACTTCGCATACTTAGTCATCTATCTTGCTTCATGGGATGACCTATAATAAAAACTGCATCTTCCTGAATGTCAAAATTACATGTAATTAGCGACTAAATTCACATAACTTCATATGTGCAACTGTGTTAGAATGAAATACTCAGAGTGGCTGTCTTTATTTTGGGTCAGGACATGGTACCTTATTTACTGTACTCCTGTGCAAATTTACAAGTTTCTATCATAAGCTCCTTT
>JAWQFJ010011956.1:0-18876 GCA_034096865.1 Theodoxus fluviatilis
CCTTGGGTTGGCAAAAACTGCAGAGTTGCTCGGCCGACGGGGGAGTAAATAAATAAAAAGATAAGATTTTAAAAAGCACGTTGATGCTGTTCCGAACTGTCACACATCGGTCACGTGATAAGTCAAGGCAAATGTTATCTATAATCCTATTTTTCCGAACATTCCGCCCTTACTAGTAGTACTACTGAAATATGGCCCCTCTCCGTGGAAGTTTTTCCAGAGGGACAGTTAGAAACAACGTGGACGATCTTGATTTATTTACTCATTTATTTATTCACTTGCCCGTGGAGAGAGCGACTCTGAGGTAAATACATGTATTTACTCGCCACTGGCGAGCGGGCAAATGGTTTGAACACCTTATAAACGAAACGCACCTGTTGGATTTGCTTTCGACTAACTTTGCTAGCGTATCCATGTCTGGAGAAACCCGTCTCAGGTTCCCATGATGACTTGGCCATATGCGCCATGTTTATGACGCCACACACAGAGCGCCGCATGATAACGACCACTGTTCACAGCCGACCGACGCCCGACAGAGCCGCCTGCAACGTGCTGCCGACACGACCCCAATGCTCAGGATATGAATCCCCGGCCACAGTTATGGCAGCCAGCTGCAGCTGACCTAGGGAATAGAAACTGACAGTCTGGAGTCCTCTGAAAAGCGAACAGACGAATCCAGTCTTCCGGTAGTCTATGAAGAGGAGCTGGGGGGACCGAACTCGTAAACAGAGCACAGCGTTCTCACGTGTTCTCTCTTAACCAGCACGATCAACCGGAGCTTAAAAGATATTCGAGTTCCACTGTGACACATCAATATACTTTCACAGGGAAAAGCCATCTTAATTTGCTAGGTATACGTGGCAACGACAAGCTTAGTTGCAATAGGAAACTACATCAAACTTCGCAGCAGGGAGTTTCATGAGTGAATTAGAAGACGCTTGTCGTCACTCCCGGACAGGCCAAGCAAACAAATTTTATGGCCGCCATCTTTAAAGGATAAGAACTGGAATGCATATAGTAAAAGACGTACGTTTTGAGGAATAAAGATCTGTCGATGATGGTAAAACATGGCATCAAACCATAGTTTGATGACATGTATAGATGATCGAGAATATTGATGATGAATAAGATTTACCTTCATGATTGTACACAGACCCGAAAACGATTAGGAAACAAACACGCTGATCCCCTCGAGTGTCCCGACGCCGTAGCTGGCAAACGTGCACAATCAAAGTGTGATGAATAACGAAACCTGTCAGCGGCTGAAGTCACAGCTACGTTCTTCAGTCAGCAGAGCCTATACACAACCGCAGTTACTTAGCGGATAGCGGTTTCAAATTCAGAGTCGTTTGCCGAGGCAGGACGCGGCGATCACTAGTCAAGGCCAAATCATCTCGCACCAACTACGCAGATCTGCTTCTTCGTTCTCGCCATGTCAGGCAAACGTAACTGTCTAGTCAATCAGAACTAAAGACCTTTAATGGATTTCGTAAGAGCTTTACGTTATACATAAGATCACACTTGATTAGAATTGATACTTGGCTACGATCAGTGATCGACAGCTCACGAGCCCATGCGAGCGATCCCTGTCATTGCGCCTATTGTGCATAGACGAGGTACCACATCACTACCGCTAAAAGCGAATGCGGTCGCATATAGGCACTGCTGATTGAAGAACTTAGCTGCGAATCCAGTCGCCGGCAGATTTCCTTATTCACCACATTTCGACTGTGCACGCATGACTGCTACGGCGTCGGACAGCGTGTTAACAAATTGTTTTCGTGTCTGTGTACATATTATAAAAATTAATTGCATCTATTATATATCCAATGCAATCAAACTATCATGATGGTTATATGCAATCTTTTAATCATCATCGACTGATCGTTATTCCTCAATACATTCGGACACATATTCTTCTACTCTATGCATTCCAGTTCTTGTCATTCAAAGATGGGGGGGGTCTCACGTGGCTGCTACATTTTTTTAAAGTTAACCCCAGTGAACCCGTCTCCGGCCATTTTTCATGCCTCGGTCTCAAATTGATTTACATTTGACCTCTAAATCACTGGGTCATTGAATTAATCCTTTGCTGACACATGTCCACAAACGCTGTCATAGACAGGACGAACACGGCCTGATACCAGCACCATCTCCACTACCTGGGGAGCTTTCTAACTCGGCGCTGGTCCGTGGCCCCATTCAAAAGTTAATCGACATGCAATATGCCAGCGAGGTTTTACTTCTGGGAGGGAAGTGGCGAATCTAGTTTAGCACATTGCCCAAATATACACCTCTAGGATCCAAGCAGATTCCATTGCCGCTACACTACGAGCAGGTTGAAGAACGTAAAGCGCTTTGCGACTCTGCTATGGTTGATAAATTCGTTGGACAAAACCGTTACCTTTATCTTTACGCTTGTCGCAAGCGACATCGGGCACGCGCTCTTAAAGGCCGTCGTACACGAGTTCCCACGCGTCTCTCTCGGAATGGCTAGCGACTAGACGCTTGGTACAGTCGCTGGTAACATCGACTGGCTAGCTTGTACATGTCTCCACAGCACCTCCTCTCCTGCGGTGGCTAGTCTATCTTTACAGATGTTCTCGTTCTCTGTATAACTCAATCAACCTCGCCATCTCGTTCTTGCTCATTGTAGATACCATGGCGGAGTTTCTAGTTGGCTCTCACAGAGTCACATCAGTGAAAAGCTCAGCGTTGGGAAGATATCTTGGGATGACAGCAGCAGCTCTATGCAAAATAGATCATTTTGTATTCATTTCCACTCGCTGCTTTGGGGCTCGGCGGCATTGCTATCTGCACGTGTGGAAAGCGACATACACTGTGCACAAAGCGTCGCGTGGAGAGCGTCAGTGTGTAGCGTGTGGAATCGCCTTGCAGACGACAAGCTTAACTCTTGACTGGAGCCCCGGCACGGGTCGTGGCAAGGCAGCCAGGTCTCACCACGCAGTGCGGCTATGGAGCCTGATGAAGCTCTCATGCTCGGCACCGAGCCTTGCATGGAGGAGGGGAGCGGTCAGGGAACGTCGGCCTGCAGAAAATGAGCTTCTTGAATTCTTCACGTCTCTAGTGACCGGCAGTGTGGACGCTGGTCGCGCCCACGCCAACAGTGACCACCCTTCGGGCAGCTACAAATGTCACCTTGTTGAGGGCAGGGTAAGGGAACCCCTTGTAGATGTCTGGTTATGAAGGATGTCGTCGGAGCCATTGCCCTTTTCCTCGCTATCATTAGTCTGAGATGACCAGCATTAATCCCTGGGAACGCATGAAAACAGGGGAAACAGCCTTCGCGATAGATCTGTGTGGGGACACAATACCTCGAGCTGAAGACTGGGAAGCGACACGTGCTTGCAAACTCGGCTTGATTAATTCGACGATTTCCATGGCCTTGCCTTTAATGCGGACGTCTTTCACAACTGAAGACGTTTGATGGTGTTCTTCAAAGAGACCTGCCGCGAACTGAAGGTTTTCACGTCCGCTTTCTGTCCAAAACGCCTCTTAAGAGGGACAATGTTGTCTTGGATATGACGCAGATCGCTGCATTGAAGTGCAGATTATTCCTTCGGGATTGAAGGCAGGAAAAAAAAAGATGCTAGATTAAGAGAAAAACGGTGTGCTAAAATAAATCGCATCCTATATCTGTGTACATGCAAGGAAATATTTAACGTGTCGTGACTTATTAAGAGGAACAATGTTGTCTTGGATATGACGCAGATCGCTGCATTGAAGTGCAGATTATTCCTCCGGGATTGAAGGCAGGAAAAAAAGAAAAGATGCTAGATTAAGAGAAAAACAGTGTGCTAAAATAAATCGCATCCTATATGTGTGCACATGCAAGGAAATATTTAACGTGTCGTGACGTAGACTCTTCCAGATTCATTTCCATCTCATGCACAAATATCCTCACAACAAACTTCGAATCCGATTTGATTGCGAGGCGCTGTGCGTGATGAACAGCTCGGCAAGACGTGTGTGGGGGATGAAAGGAAATATTGTCGAATGCCCCGCGTCTTCACAGTCTGTGGAAGGAGATGCAATTCTGCACAGCTGCCTAGCACTGCCGGACACGAGGAACCCGGTGCACGCTGTCGGGAGGTCCGAGCTGTTGTGCGGTACGACATGTGTAACCTTTTCCCATGAAACGCGTACTGAATGACAGTGTTGACGCTTCCTCATTTTCCCCTCCGCCAAGGAGGTGATGCTTTTCGGTCCGTTCGTTAGTTCGTTCGTTAGTTATTCGGTAGAATAACTCAAAAAGTTCAGAACGGTCTCTAATGAAATTTAATGCAAGTTCAGGGTTTCGCCCAAGAAAATTTCCATTAAATGTTGGAGATTGTCCGTAATCTTATTTTGAAACTGCAATCATATTGAGATATTTTTTACCTAGGTTGTAGGCCGGCGTGCGGTGCATGCCGGCGTATGCGTTCCACACCCAGAGACCGTTACCAGGCGCTAAAATGAACTGCAGCGTCAGGCTTGACTAGCAGAACATGCTGCCTGAATTATACAGGCCATGGACGAGGCGCTGTGATACCTTCAAAGTTGTGGCTGCCTTGTTAGAGGTTTGCACTCCCCGACCGCTCTAAAGCCCACATGACAAATGCAGCACAGAAATAGGAGTAGGGGTCGAAGTTGTTCATTTCCCGATCATGGATTTGTTGAAGTGATTGATATTTAATCTATGTGCCTGTGTATTTTGTATTTTTTCAAAATCGGACTGTAAGCAACAGAAAAAAGGATTTCTTTTAGTTGCACAATTAACTAGCACCGAAATAACTTTCGGGGATAAGAAATATGTGGTACTTTAATTGCCGTCAATCACTGCCTCAACGCCACTGCCATGATGTAACAGTCCTGGAGTTTTAGGAACCCCCTTCTTCTTCATCAGACCATTTTCAATTGAAGTATTTTGAATTGGAGATGATAAAAGGCTTCTAAAAACGAACCTATATGTAGGAGGATTTTCCGCCATGGATAAATTCCCGTCATCTTTATCGCTCGATTTTGACAAACTGAGTTTTTTTCCACCTGTCATCATTGACAACCCACAACTGCCAAACAGAGAGACACATGATCATGCCCTTGCTATCATTCTAGAGGCAATTCAAACATTTTCATTGTATTACCGATATCCAAAAGTGTCCAAAATCCCATGCAATGCTCATTTTGTAGTGGAAGGGCAGATCATAAGCACTTTACGAGGTCAATACTTCGTTCAATAGAAAAACACTGAGGATGGGAGTACCACGGAGATTTCACTTGGTTAAAAAAAAAACAACCTCGCTTTTGTTTTCCTTCGTGTGTGATTTAGTACATGTTGGAATTTATACATTTTATGAAATTTGTTAGAAATCCGCGGCGCAACTCATGTCTTCCTGACAAGATCGTTCGTTCCTAGATGGCGGGTTTCGAATTTCGTCAAAGTGACGCGATTAAGCCTTTCGTTCTTCAGAGAGAATTCCGCAGCAAGGACTGCTGCATTATGCATCCTGCCAGCTTTGCCTTGTTCCGTGGGGGCCAGGACGGAACTGTTCTCAAAGACGGGAGAAAGAGCTGTGAGCACAACGGAGCGCCAGATTACCTCACAACAGCCCGTGAAAAATTCATCGCGAAATCGCTGGCTTGATACTTAGGATCGATGGCATTGCTCCTAATGGTCCCATTTCTAGGCTAAAGAGAGCTGGGAAGAAAGAATGAGTGTGGAGAAAAGAAAAAATGCCAACATCCCTGTTGTACTTGTGTTCCCCATCACTGGGCTCATGCGCTATTCCCTCAAACCCCGCAGTGTGCCAATACCAAATTGGCAGCACTAGCGCCTGGTCTTTGATCTTCGCTAATTAAGAATTATGTTCAATCAACTCTAGATTTTCCACTGATCTACAAAGAGACTTGTTACTTTTTCAATTTTTCTTTATTTTTGAGGATCCATGGAATCTTAGGAAGCTTCAATACATAAATTGATAATAATGCGCGATAAGGAAAAAATCCCCACCTCCTGCATCTCGGGTTTTGTATTCCCTTTTATCTTCACCTTTCTCTTGTTCCTCCTCCTCCTCCTCCTGCTCCTGCTCCTGCTCCTGCTCCTCCTCCTCCTCCTCCTCCTCCTCCTCCTCCTCCTCCTCCTCCTCCTCCTCCTCCTCCTCCTCCTCCTCCTCCTCCTCCTCCTCCTCCTCCTCCTCCTCCTCCTCCTCCTCCTCCTCCTCCTCCTCCTCCTCCTCCTCCTCGTCCTCGTCCTCCTCCTCCTCCTCCTCCTCGTCCTCGTCCTCCTCCTCGTCCTCCTCCTCGTCCTGCTCCTCCTCCTCGTCCTGCTCCTCCTCCTCCTCCTCCTCCTCCTCCTCCTCCTCCTCCTCCTCCTCCTCCTCCTCCTCCTCCTCCTCCTCCTCCTCCTCCTCCTCTTCCTTCTCCTCCTCGTCCTCCTCCTCCTCCTCCTCGTCCTGCTCCTCCTCCTCGTCCTGCTCCTCCTCCTCCTCCTGCTTCTCCTCCTCCTCCTGCTACTCCTCCTCCTTCTCCTTCTCCTCCTCCTCCTCCTCCTCCTCCTCCTCCTCCTCCTCCTCCTCCTCCTCCTCCTCCTCCTCCTCCTCCTTCTCTCTCTCTCTCTCTCTCTCTCTCTCTCTCTCTCTCACACACACACACACACTCTCTCTCTCTCTCTCTCTCTCTCTCTCTCTCTCTCTCTCTCTCTCACACACACACACACACACACACACACACACACACTTAAACACATATCTGGAAAAGACATAAATGACGCGTGCGGAGAAACCTCCAAAGGATCGTGGCCAAAGACTGGACTTTAATCTAGAGATACAATACAGACATATGAAGTGCGAAGACCACGGATGTTGTGATGGTGGTTGGAGAACAGAAGGAGGTACTCAGTCGTAAGGAGGCATATTTGAAATCTGAAGCTCCCTTGCAGGTAGATATTTCTATGCATAAACACGTTTCGAAGTCATAAATTACTTTCATTGTTGAAAGTGGATAAAACCAGCTTCCTGGAAAGGGAGTGAGTGATAGGCCTACGCATAAAAAGCATTGATTTATTTTCATTGTTGTTGTCATGTTGCACTCGGATCAAGATGACTATGTTTTGTCATTCATTCGTTCACCAATCTTGAATTCTTAAATCGTGAGTTGTTCAGACCAAATATAGAAATAGTTTTCAAACGGTGCTTCAGGAACGAATGGCACAATTACACCCCCCACCCCCCACCCCCACCCGTTGCTTTATGGGCGTATGTGCAGACAAGTATCCGCATTCAGATCCAGAAGGCTGACAAGCATTGTTCGCTGAAAACCAAACAGGACCTACACATAATCCATTGTGTGGAACTTAAGGTCAGAATGTTTTGAAGCTTTCAGCGCTGACAGGTCTTTCTGCGCCACATTCCGAATACGAGGTAAGAGAGATCGACCGCCGGCCCTCACGCCGAGAAAAACGTCTGGAGTTTCGTGCCTGTTTCTTGCCTCAATCTCCAATGAATTGTCCTGCCGAAGAGGCCTGCAGGAACGAGGCTGAGATGTGCATGCCGGACCACGGTGGAAGCAGACGAGGAGACAGGGAGTTACCCGATATCCTTTCTACGTCATCACCCTATCAACACTGATGCCCGCTCTATCCTCCGTCCCGAGTCTCCCTGTCCTCTCTTGCACCTCTCCTGTGGCCTGCTTCCGTGCTTCACGTCCTGTGGCCTGCTTCCGTGCTTCACGTCCTGTGGCCTGCTTCCGTGCTTCACGTCCTGTAGCCTGCTTCCGTGCTTCACGTCCTGTAGCCTGCTTCCGTGCTTCACGTCCTGTAGCCTGCTTCCGTGCTTCACGTCCTGTAGCCTGCTTCCGTGCTTCACGTCCTGTGGCCTGCTTCCGTGCTTCACGTCCTGTAGCCTGCTTCCGTGCTTCACGTCCTGTAGCCTGCTTCCGTGCTTCACGTCCTGTAGCCTGCCTCCGTGCTTCACGTCCTGTAGCCTGCTTCCGTGCTTCACGTCCTGTGGCCTGCTTCCGTGCTTCACGTCCTGTGGCCTGCTTCCGTGCTTCACGTCCTGTGGCCTGCTTCCGTGCTTCACGTCCTGTAGCCTGCTTCCGTGCTTCACGTCCTGTAGCCTGCTTCCGTGCTTCACGTCCTGTAGCCTGCTTCCGTGCTTGACGTCCTGTAGCCTGCTTCCGTGCTTCACGTCCTGTAGCCTGCTTCCGTGCTTCACGTCCTGTAGCCTGCTTCCGTGCTTCACGTCCTGTAGCCTGCTTCCGTGCTTCACGTCCTGTAGCCTGCTTCCGTGCTTCACGTCCTGTAGCCTGCTTCCGTGCTTCACGTCCTCATGCTTTGCAGTAAACCGGATGTGGTGATGGTTTTGGTGTTGGTGGTGGGAGTGGAGGAATCAGTTGCAGCTGTATTGGTGGTATGCATACAGACAGACACACACACACACACACACACACAGACAGACAGACAGACAGACACACACACACACACACACACACACACAGAAAGACAGACAGACACACAGACAGACACACAGACACACAGACACACACACAGACACACACACACACACAGACACACAGACAGACACACAGACACACAGAAAGACAGACAGACACACAGACAGACACACACAGACAGACAGGCAGGCAGGCAGGCAGGCAGGCAGGCAGGCAGGCAGGCAGGGAGAGAGGGAGGGTAAGAGGAATAGAGGGATGGAGGGATGGAATGTAAGAGAAATAGAGGGAGGGGGATGAGGAGTAAGAGAGGCAAATCGAGGGAGGGAGGGAGGAACGGGAAGTAAGAGCGATAGAGGGAGGGAGGGAGGGAGGAACGGGAAGTAAGAGCGATAGAGGGAGGGCGGGAGGGAGGAACGGGAAGTAAGAGCGATAGAGGGAGGGAGGGAGGGAGGAACGGGAAGTAAGAGCAATAGAGGGAGGGAGGGAGGGAGGAACGGGAAGTAAGAGCAATAGAGGGAGGGAGGGAGGGAGGGAGGGAGGAAGGAGGGGAGGGAGGGATGGTTAGAGGGATAGACGGAGGAAGGAGTGGAGAAAAAAACGATAGAGGGAGGGAAGGGTGGAGGGTAAAAGGGAGGGAGGGAGGGAGGGAGGGAGGGAGGGAGGGAGGGAGGGAGGGAGGGAGAGAGGGAGGGAGGGAGGGAGGGAGGGAGGGAGGGAGGGAGGGAGGGAGGGAGGGAGAGAGGGAGAGAGGGAGGGAGGGAGGAAGGGAGGGAGGGTATGAGGGATAGAGGGATGGATGGATGGAGGGTAAGAGGGATAGAGGGAGGAAGGGATGGAGGGTAAGAGGGATAGAGAGAGGGAGGGGTGGGGGGTAAAAGGGATAGAGGGCGGAAGGTATGGAGAGTAAGAGGGATAGAAAAGAGGAAGGGGTGAGGGGTAAGAGGAGCATATTGACGGAAGGAGGGGTGGGGGGTAAGAGGGATAGATGGAGGAAGGGATGAAGGGTAAGAAAGGCAGATCAAAGAAGGAAGGGGGGGGGGGAGGGGGAGTAAGAGGGGCAGAGGGAGGAAGGGATGGAGGGTAAGAGGGGCAGAGGAAGGGAGGAAGGGAGGGTAAGAGGGACAGATCGAGGGAGGGAGGGACGGAGAGTAAGAGGGATAGAGGGAGGGAGGGATAGAGGGTAAGAGGGGCAGAGGGAGGGAGGGAGGGTAAGAGTGGCAGAGGGAGGAAGGGATGGAGGGTAAGAGGGGCAGAGGAAAGAAGGGATGGAGGGTAAGAGGGGCAGAGGGAGGGAGGGATGGAGGGTAAGAGGGGCAGAGGAAAGAAGGGATGGAGGGTAAGAGGGGCAGAGGAAAGAAGGGATGGAGGGTAAGAGGGGCAGAGGGAGGGAGGGATGGAGGGTAAGAGGGACAGATCGAGGGAGGGAGGGACGGAGAGTAAGAGGGATAGAGGGATGGAGGGATAGAGGGTAAGAGGGGCAGAGGGAGGAAGGGATGGAGGGTAAGAGGGGCAGAGGAAGGGAGGAAGGGAGGGTAAGAGGGACAGATCGAGGGAGGGAGGGACGGAGAGTAAGAGGGATAGAGGGAGGGAGGGATAGAGGGTAAGAGGGGCAGAGGGAGGGAGGGAGGGAGGGAGGGTAAGAGTGGCAGAGGGAGGAAGGGATGGAGGGTAAGAGGGGCAGAGGAAAGAAGGGATGGAGGGTAAGAGGGGCAGAGGGAGGGAGGGATGGAGGGTAAGAGGGGCAGAGGAAAGAAGGGATGGAGGGTAAGAGGGGCAGAGGAAAGAAGGGATGGAGGGTAAGAGGGGCAGAGGGAGGGAGGGATGGAGGGTAAGAGGGACAGATCAAGGGAGGGAGGGACGGAGAGTAAGAGGGATAGAGGGATGGAGGGATAGAGGGTAAGAGGGGCAGAGGAAGGGAGGGATGGAGGGTAAGAGGGGCAGAGGGAGGGAGGGATGGAGGGTAAGAGGGGCAGAGGAAAGAAGGGATGGAGGGTAAGAGGGTCAGAGGGAGGGAGGGATGGAGGGTAAGAGGGGCAGAGGGAGGAAGGGATGGAGGGTAAGAGGGGCAGAGGAAAGAAGGGATGGAGGGTAAGAGGGTCAGAGGGAGGGAGGGATGGAGGGTAAGAGGGGCAGAGGGAGGAAGGGATGGAGGGTAAGAGGGGCAGAGGAAAGAAGGGATGGAGGGTAAGAGGGGCAGAGGGAGGGAGGGATGGAGGTAAGAGGGGCAGAGGGAGGGAGGGATGGAGGGTAAGAGGGTCAGAGGGAGGGAGGGATGGAGGGTAAGAGGGTCAGAGGGAGGAAGGGATGGAGGGTAAGAGGGGCAGAGGGAGGGAGGGATGGAGGATAAGAGGGGCAGAGGGAGGGACGGAGAGTTAGAGGGATAGAGGGAGGGAGGGATGGAGGGTAAGAGAGATAGAGGGATGGAGGGATGGAAGGTAAGAGGGGCAGAGGAAGGGAGGAAGGGAGGGTAAGAGGGGCAGAGGGAGGGAGGAAGGGAGGGTAAGAGGAACAGATCGAGGGAGGGAGGGACGGAGGGTAAGAGGGACAGAGGGAGGGAGGGATGGAGAGTAAGAGGGACAGAGGGAGGGAGGGATGGAGGGTAAGAGGGACAGAGGGAGGGAGGGATGGAGAGTAAGAGGGGCAGAGGGAGGAAGGGATTGAGAGTAAGAGGGGCAGAGGGAGGAAGGGATGGAGGGTAAGAGGGACAGAGGGAGGGAGGGATGGAGGGTAAGAGGGACAGAGGGAGGGAGGGATGGAGGGTAAAAGGGACAGAGGGAGGGAGGGATGGAGGGTAAGAGGAACAGATCGAGGGAGGGACGGAGAGTAAGCGAGATAGAGGGAGGAAGAAAGGGTAAGAAGAACAGATCGAGGGAGGGAGGGACGGAGAGTAAGAGGGATAGAGGGAGGAAGGGAGGGTAAGAGGGGCAGAGGGAGGGAGGGATGGAGAGTAAGAGGGGCAGAGGGAGGGAGGGATGGAGGGTTAGATGGGCAGAAGGAGGGAGGGATGGAGAGTAAGAGGGGCAGAGGGAGGGAGGGATGGAGGGTAAGAGGGGCAGAGGGAGGAAGGGATGGAGAGTAAGAGGGGCAGAGGAAGGGAGGGATGGAGAGTAAGAGGGACAGAGGGAGGGAGGGATGGAGGGTAAGAGGGGCAGAGAGGAAGGGATGGAGAGTAAGAGGGGCAGAGGGAGGAAGGGATGGAGGGTAAGAGGGTCAGAGGGAGGGAGGGATGGAGGGTTAGATGGGCAGAGGGAGGGAGGGATGGAGGATAAGAGGGGCAGAGGGAGGGAGGGATGGAGGATAAGAGGGGCAGAGGGAGGGAGGGATGGAGGATAAGAGGGGCAGAGGGAGAAAGGGATGGAGGGTAAGAGGGGCAGAGGGAGGGAGGGATGGATTGTAAGAGGAACAGAGGGAGGGAGGGATGGAGGGTAAGAGGGGCAGAGGGAGGAAGGGATGGAGGGTAAGATGGGCAGAGGGAGGGAGGGATGGAGGGTTAGATGGGCAGAGGGAGGGAGGGATGGAGGGTAAGAGGGATAGAGGGAGGGAAGGATGGAGGGTAAGAGGGGCAGAGGGAGGAAGGGATGGAGGGTAAGAGGGTCAGAGGGAGGAAGGGATGGAGGGTAAGAGGGGCAGAGGGAGGGAGGGATGGAGGATAAGAGGGGCAGAGGGAGGGAGGATGGGTTGTAAGAGGAACAGAGGGAGGGAGGGATGGAGGGTAAGAGGGACAGAGGGAGGGAGGGATGGAGGGTAAGAGGAACAGAGGGAGGGAGGGATGGAGGGTAAGAGGAACAGAGGGAGGGAGGAAGGGAGGATAAGAGGGGCAGAGGGAGGGAGGGATGGAGGATAAGAGGGGCAGAGGGAGGGAGGGATGGAGGGTAAGAGGAACAGAGGGAGGGAGGGATGGAGGGTAAGAGGGGCAGAGGGAGGGAGGGAGGGAGGGAAAGAGGGACAGAGGGAGGGAGGGAGGGAGGCTAAGAGGGATAGAGGGAGGGAAGGGTGGAGGGTAAGAGGGACAGAGGGAGGGAGGGAGGGAGGGATGAGGCTAAGAGGGATAGAGGGAGGTAGGGAGGGAGGGATGTTGGAAGGGAGGGAGGGAGGGTGAGAGGGATAGAGATGGGAAGAGTAAGAGGGTCAGGTGGGGGGGAGGAAGGGAGGGAGTGAGGGAGGGTAAGAGGGACAGAGGGAGGGGGGGGAGTGAGGAAAGGTAGGAGTGATAGAGGGATTGAGGGATGGAGGGTAAGAGGGACAGGGGGAGGGATTAAGGGTTAGAGGGATAGAGGGAGGGAGGGTGGAGGGTAAAGGGGATAGAAGCAAGGAGGGAGGGTAAGAGGGATAGAGAGAGGCCATGCATACGGTAGTGGTTGGTGTGCTGGTGGTGGCGGTAGAGCTGGTGGTGATGGTAGTGCTGGTGGTGGTGGTAGTACTGGTGGTGGCGGTAGGGCTGGTGGTGGCGGTAGAGCTGCTTGTGACGGTAGAGCTGGTAGTGGCGGTAGCGCTGGTGGTGGCGGACAGGCGGAATGACCTGCAAATGGCAACAGTGGTGACGGTGGCAGTAGTAGTGGTGGCAGTAGTGGTGGTGGCAGTAATGGTGGTATAATAATGGTTGTAGTTGTAGTGGTGGTTGTAGTAATGGTGGTGGTCGTAGTGATGGTAGTAGTACTGCTGGTATCAGTAGTGTTGGTGTCAGTAGTGGTGGTGGTAGTAGTGGTGGTGACATTATTGGTGGTGGTAGTAGTGGTGGTGGCAGTAGTGGTGGTGGCAGTAGTGTTGGTGTCAGTAGTGGTGGTGGTAGTAGTGGTGGTGACATTATTGGTGGTGGTAGTAGTGGTGGTGGCAGTAGTGTTGGTGGTAGTAGTGGTGGTGGCAGTAGTGTTGGTGGCAGTAATGGTGGTGGCAGTAGTGCTGGTGGCATTATTGGTGGTGGTAGTAGTGGTGGTGGCATTATTGGTGGTGGTAGTAGTAGTGGTGGCAGTAATGTTGGTGGTAGTAGTAGTGGTGGCAGTAGTGTTGGTGGCAGTAATGGTGGTGGTAGTAGTGGTGGTGGCATTATTGGGGGTGGTAGTAGTGGTGGTGGCAGTAGTGCTGGTGGCAGTAATGGTGGTGGTAGTAGTGGTGGTGGCATTATTGGGGGTGGTAGTAGTGGTGGTGGCAGTAGTGGTGGTGGCATTATTGGTGGTGGTAGTAGTGGTGGTGGTATTACTGGTGGTGGTAGCAGTGGTGGTGGCATTATTGGGTGTGGTAGTAGTGGTGGTGGCATTATTGGGGGTGGTAGTAGTGGTGGTGGCAGTAGTGGTGGTGGTAGTAGTGCTGGTGGCAGTAGCAGTGGTGGTGGCATTATTGGGTGTGGTAGTAGTGGTGGTGGCATTATTGGTGGTGGTAGTAGTGGTGGTGGTAGTAGTGGTGGTGGCATTAATGGGGGTGGTAGTAGTGGTGGTGGCATTATTGGGGGTGGTAGTAGTGGTGGTGGCAGTAGTGCTGGTGGTAGTAGTGCTGGTGGCAGTAGCAGTGGTGGTGGCATTATTGGGTGTGGTAGTAGTGGTGGTGGCATTATTGGTGGTGGTAGTAGTGGTGGTGGCATTATTGGGGGTGGTAGTAGTGGTGGTGGCATTATTGGGGGTGGTAGTAGTGGTGGTGGCAGTAGTGGTGGTGGCAGTAATGGTGGTGGTAGTAGTGGTGGTGGCATTATTGGGGGTGGTAGTAGTGGTGGTGGCAGTAGTGGTGGTGGCAGTATTGGTGGTGGTAGTAGTGGTGGTGGCATTATTGGGGTGGTAGTAGTGGTGGTGGCAGTAGTGGTGGTGGCAGTAATGGTGGTGGTAGTAGTGGTGGTGGCAGTAGTGGTGGTGGCAGTAGTGGTGGTGGCAGTAGTGGTGGTGGCAGTAGTGGTGGTGGCAGTAATGGTGGTGGTAGTAGTGTTGGTGGTAGTAGTGGTGGTGGCATTATTGGAGGTGGTAGTAGTGGTGGTGGCAGTAGTGGTGGTGGCAGTAGTGGTGGTGGCAGTAGTGGTGGTGGTAGTAGTGGTGGTGGCATTATTGGAGGGGGTAGTAGTAGTGGTGGCAGTAGTGCTGGTGGCAGTAATGGTGGTGGTAGTAGTGGTGGTGGCATTGGGGTGGTAGTAGTGGTGGTGGCAGTAGTGGTGGTGGTAGTAGTGGTGGTGGCAGTAATGGTGGTGGTAGTAGTGGTGGTGGCATTATTGGTGGTGGTAGTAGTGGTGGTGGCAGTAGTGGTGGTGGTAGTAGTGGTGGTGGCAGTAATGGTGGTGGTAGTAGTGGTGGTGGCAGTAATGGTGGTGGTAGTAGTGGTGGTGGCAGTAGTGGTGGTGGCAGTAATGGTGGTGGTAGTAGTGGTGGTGGCAGTAGTGGTGGTGGCAGTAGTGTTGGTGGCAGTAATGGTGGTGGTAGTAGTGGTGGTGTCAGTAGTGGTGGTGTTAGTAGTGGTGGTGGCATTACTGGTGGTGGTAGCAGTGGTGGTGGCAGTAGTGGTGGTGGTAGTAGTGGTGGTGGCAGTAGTGTTGGTGGCAGTAATGGTTGTGGTAGTAGTGGTGGTGGCAGTAGTGGTGGTGGTATTAGTGGTGGTGGTAGTAGTGGTGGTGGCATTATTGGTGGTGGTAGTAGTGGTGGTGGCAGTAATGGTGGTGGTAGTAGTGGTGGTGGCAGTAGTGGTGGTGGTAGTAGTGGTGGTGGTAGTAGTGGTGGTGGTAGTAGTGGTGGTGGCAGTAGTGGTGGTGGCAGTAGTGGTGGTGGTAGTAGTGGTGGTGGTAGTAGTGGTGGTGGCATTAATGGTGGTGGTAGTAGTGGTGGTAGCAGTGGTGGTGGCATTATTGGTGGTGGTAGCAGTGGTGGTGGCATTATTGGTGGTGGTAGCAGTGGTGGTGGCATTAATGGTGGTGGTAGTAGTGGTGGTAGCAGTGGTGGTGGCATTAATGGTGGTGGTAGCAGTGGTGGTGGCATTAATGTTGGTGGCAGTAGTGATGGTGGCATTAATAGTGGTGGCAGTAGTGGTGGTGGCATTAGTGGTGGTGGTAGCAGTGGTGGTGGCATTATTGGGGGTGGTAGTAGTGGTGGTGGCAGTAGTGGTGGTGGTAGTAGTGGTGGTGGCAGTAATGGTGGTGGCAGTAGTGGTGGTGGCAGTAGTGGTGGTGGCAGTAGTGGTGGTGGCAGTAGTGGTGGTGGCAGTAGTGGTGGTGGCAGTAGTGGTGGTGGCAGTAGTGGTGGTGGCAGTAGTGGTGGTGGTAGTAGTGGTGGTGGCAGTAGTGGTGGTGGCAGTAGTGGTGGTGGCAGTAGTGGTGGTGGCAGTAATGGTGGTGGTAGTAGTGGTGGTGGTAGTAGTGGTGGTGGTAGTAGTGGTGGTGGTAGTAGTGGTGGTGGTAGTAGTGGTGGTGGTAGTAGTGGTGGTGGTAGTAGTGGTGGTGGTAGTAGTGGTGGTGGTAGTAGTGGTGGTGGTAGTAGTGGTGGTGGTAGTAGTGGTGGTGGTGGTAGTAGTGGTGGTGGTAGTAGTGGTGGTGATGGTGTTGCAGTGATGATGGTGGTAGTAGTAGCGGTGGTAGTAGTAGTGGTGGTAGTAGTGGTGGTGGTAGTAATGGTTTTTGTTGTAGTTGTGGTGGTAGTAGTGGTGATGGTAATAGTTGCGGTGGTAGTAATGGTGGTGGTAGTAGTGGTGGTGGTAGTAGTGGTGGTGGTAGTAGTGGTGGTGGTAGTAGTGGTGGTGGTAGTAGTGGTGGTGGTAGTAGTGGTGGTGGTAGTATGGTGGTGGTAGTAGTGGTGGTGGTAGTAGTGGTGGTGGTAGTAGTGGTGGTGGTAGTAGTGGTGGTGGTAGTAGTGGTGGTGGTAGTAGTGGTGGTGGTAGTAGTGGTGGTGGTAGTAGTGGTGGTGGTAGTAGTGGTGGTGGTAGTAGTGGTGGTGGTAGTAGTGGTGGTGGTAGTAGTGGTGGTGGTAGTAGTGGTGGTGGTAGTAGTGGTGGTGGTAGTAGTGGTGGTGGTAGTAGTGGTGGTGGTAGTAGTGGTGGTGGTAGTAGTGGTGGTGGTAGTAGTGGTGGTGGTAGTAGTGGTGGTGGTAGTAGTGGTGGTGGTAGTAGTGGTGGTGGTAGTAGTGGTGGTGGTAGTAGTGGTGGTGGTAGTAGTGGTGGTGGTAGTAGTGGTGGTGGTAGTAGTGGTGGTGGTAGTAGTGGTGGTGGTAGTAGTGGTGGTGGTAGTAGTGGTGGTGGTAGTAGTGGTGGTGGTAGTAGTGGTGGTGGTAGTAGTGGTGGTGGTAGTAGTGGTGGTGGTAGTAGTGGTGGTGGTAGTAGTGGTGGTGGTAGTAGTGGTGGTGGTAGTAGTGGTGGTGGTAGTAGTGGTGGTGGTAGTAGTGGTGGTGGTAGTAGTGGTGGTGGTAGTAGTGGTGGTGGTAGTAGTGGTGGTGGTAGTAGTGGTGGTGGTAGTAGTGGTGGTGGTAGTAGTGGTGGTGGTAGTAGTGGTGGTGGTAGTAGTGGTGGTGGTAGTAGTGGTGGTGGTAGTAGTGGTGGTGGTAGTAGTGGTGGTGGTAGTAGTGGTGGTGGTAGTAGTGGTGGTGGTAGTAGTGGTGGTGGTAGTAGTGGTGGTGGTAGTAGTGGTGGTGGTAGTAGTGGTGGTGGTAGTAGTGGTGGTGGTAGTAGTGGTGGTGGTAGTAGTGGTGGTGGTAGTAGTGGTGGTGGTAGTAGTGGTGGTGGTAGTAGTGGTGGTGGTAGTAGTGGTGGTGGTAGTAGTGGTGGTGGTAGTAGTGGTGGTGGTAGTAGTGGTGGTGGTAGTAGTGGTGGTGGTAGTAGTGGTGGTGGTAGTAGTGGTGGTGGTAGTAGTGGTGGTGGTAGTAGTGGTGGTGGTAGTAGTGGTGGTGGTAGTAGTGGTGGTGGTAGTAGTGGTGGTGGTAGTAGTGGTGGTGGTAGTAGTGGTGGTGGTAGTAGTGGTGGTGGTAGTAGTGGTGGTGGTAGTAGTGGTGGTGGTAGTAGTGGTGGTGGTAGTAGTGGTGGTGGTAGTAGTGGTGGTGGTAGTAGTGGTGGTGGTAGTAGTGGTGGTGGTAGTAGTGGTGGTGGTAGTAGTGGTGGTGGTAGTAGTGGTGGTGGTAGTAGTGGTGGTGGTAGTAGTGGTGGTGGTAGTAGTGGTGGTGGTAGTAGTGGTGGTGGTAGTAGTGGTGGTGGTAGTAGTGGTGGTGGTAGTAGTGGTGGTGGTAGTAGTGGTGGTGGTAGTAGTGGTGGTGGTAGTAGTGGTGGTGGTAGTAGTGGTGGTGGTAGTAGTGGTGGTGGTAGTAGTGGTGGTGGTAGTAGTGGTGGTGGTAGTAGTGGTGGTGGTAGTAGTGGTGGTGGTAGTAGTGGTGGTGGTAGTAGTGGTGGTGGTAGTAGTGGTGGTGGTAGTAGTGGTGGTGGTAGTAGTGGTGGTGGTAGTAGTGGTGGTGGTAGTAGTGGTGGTGGTAGTAGTGGTGGTGGTAGTAGTGGTGGTGGTAGTAGTGGTGGTGGTAGTAGTGGTGGTGGTAGTAGTGGTGGTGGTAGTAGTGGTGGTGGTAGTAGTGGTGGTGGTAGTAGTGGTGGTGGTAGTAGTGGTGGTGGTAGTAGTGGTGGTGGTAGTAGTGGTGGTGGTAGTAGTGGTGGTGGTAGTAGTGGTGGTGGTAGTAGTGGTGGTGGTAGTAGTGGTGGTGGTAGTAGTGGTAATACATTCGATGGTAATGATCATAGTCATACTGGCTGCGGTAGTGGTGATACTGGTGGTAGTGATAGCTGTGGTGATGGTGGTGGTGGTGGTGGGGTTGGTTGTGGTAGTGTCGATGGTAATAATGGTGGTGGCTGTGGTAGTGGCGATACTGGTGGTAGTGATAGTGGTGGTAGTTGTGGTGATGGTGGTTTTGATGTGGTGGTAGTAGTTGTGGTGTGATTGTATGTTGATAGTGGTTGTGATTGTAGTGATGGCGGCAGTTTGGTGTGACGCGATGAAGGTAATTGTGGTGATAGCGGCAGTTTGGTGTGACGTGATGAAGGGGATTGTAGTGATGGCGGCAGTTTGGTGTGACGTGATGAAGGGGATTGTAGTGATGGCGGCAGTTTGGTGTGACGTGATGAAGGGGATTGTGGGGATGGTGTTTGTGGTAGTGGGCATGGTGGAAGATTGACAAGCTCCTTTTAGAACTTTGTTTTGGCACGTTATAGACACTGAACCAACACTCACACAGTCACACAGGGTAAGATGCATCATACGCTCATAGATGTTCATTTTATACATATTCATTCACACTCATTCACGTACACACATACTAACACACACACAAGCACACACACACTAACACACACACACGCACACACACACTAACACACACACGCGCAATCACACACACACGCGCATAACCACACACACGCACACACACACTAACACACACACACTCACACACACACTAACACACACACACGCACACATACAACGTTACAGCACATAGT
>JAWQFJ010011957.1:0-42619 GCA_034096865.1 Theodoxus fluviatilis
GATTGTTTACTCGCACTGGACGAGCGGGCGAAAGGTTTGAATACTTTTTGAAACGAAACGCGCCTTAGTTGTATTGCTTTTGACTAACTTGGCTAGCGTATCCTTGCCCTAAGAAATCCGCCTCTGCCATCTTTGAAACGTACCTTTTTGCAGAGTGGCAGAGAGCACACTGTGGGGTCCCCCCCAGTGTCTCATTCACATAACTCCTGCCCCGGGAAGCATCCGGAGAACCCCTTTGACGTATTATAGCGTGAGGTCGTTGCGTTCGTTGAGCACTCCTTGGTGCCGTGGAGTTTGTGAAGGTTTCTCTTGGTGTGTCAAGGCCAAAGAGTCAGTTGTTCTCAATGCGGTTATACGTTGAAAGTCACTGTTGCTGTGGTAGTGAATTAAGGTGAAATGCAGAGAACGTTTATCTGTAAATTAGCACACAACACTCTAAAATGAACTGAATTTTCGAATTCAAGCCATGCAAACGAGTCATGACCAAAGAAGGATCACGACTCATCTCAAACAAGGAAGGGGCTAAAGAAAAATGGAATTGGAATCTTGGAGCAAGAAAAATCTCATCTCGGAGTAAATGACAGTGAGGAGCGAAGGGATAGCTCTAAGTGTCAGCCCAGGGGGACTCTAACCTCAGGGAAACAGACACACAGACCTTCGCCCGAGTCGTTGGCCCACGACGTGCCCAGCAACAAAAGTTGTGGAGTTGTTGGACCCGAGAGCAGGTCTTTTTGGAAGCCTGCCGCTGCGCATGAACAGAAAAGGGAGTTCGTGATTGGCCAGCGCCCGGAGGACGCGGGGGAATGTGGGGCACGTTTTTAACCCTTAAGGGACCCGGGTGGGCCGGCCTGGGCTTCGGAGATGATTGCGAACTTGCTTGGAGGGTCACGACAAACGTGGAGAGATCGGCCGGGGACTATTGACTCGCCCCGAAGTCTCCACAAGGAAATTGGTCCAGGTTTTCTCACGTGAAATCCTCCTTTTTTTCAAACCCCCTTTAGCTCGCGCGGAGTTTGAAATGCTTTTTCATTTATCGCTGGGACGTGCCATCTTTTATTCATCTACGATGAAGGCAAGGGAGTCCATTTGGCTGATTCCAACGAGGAAAGTCGTCCAAACTTTGTCAAAATGATATCATGAAGTATTGTTTTTGCCATCGATTAACTTGAAGCGCGGCGAGGCCGAAGACAGAAACTCGCAGTGACAGAGATGAATCACGAGTTTTCCTCTTTTCAAAAGCAATATCGGGCTTTCAAATGTAGATGGAGCTTGACGGGTCACGCGTATTCGTCAGAAAAGAAAATATTAGACTGGGCGCTGATGTCGAAGAATCACGTCGCTGTGAAATACGCGACAGAACGGGCTTCAAACGGCGTAGATGTTCGCGAAGCTGGATTAGGTTGTTTTTGTGTCTTCCTCGAGTGGGATTCCACTACTTTTCAGCCGACAGGGATGTCATTTTTTTAAACTTAGTCTGTGCACACAATTTTCATTTTGCCTTTTCATTTTGCAAGTGAATATAATGATTATTCTCAAGCGCAAAACTCTGATTATGGAGTGCAAATGTAACGCACCGTCGGAGCCGCTTAATGCTCCCTTCATCAGCTGGAAACCCTGGGCGCCAGGTTTTCAAAGCCTGCTCTATTAGCTCAGGCAGGGGCGGTTCCAAGCAGCCAAAGAGGGTCCCGAGGTGGCATTTGGACGAGTCAGATCATTTATATCTAACCGAGCATTCAAACCGCTCTGGAAGATCGTGCCAGCCCACACACAACACTAAATAAACTTCAGTGCATGCATGCTTCAGTCAAGTCTTCATCTTCTTGGTTGTCTCTCGGGTGTCGAGGAAGACAACTCACTGTGCCATCATCTGTGAGTGCGCATATGGCTCCCAAGTCCAAACTCCGAGGCACACAGGCGGCTGCAGGTAGGGCAAGGAACAGCGGTCTGGACAGAGGTTGAAGCAGTTCTGTGTCGCCTTGCTCGCGCAGCTTCAAGACGACAACGGCGGCCATCTTTCAGTCAAGTAGAAGTATCAACACGTCGTCATCACGTGAAATCTTTGGCATGTGACACTGGGATAGCGAAGCTGGGACGGGTGATGAGTAGGAGGCCGTGAAAGACCAGAGAATGAGAGTGGGTGAGCGTAAATTTTGCTCAACATGCAAACAGCGTTGACGTTCAGGGAGCGGAGGACAATGTGGACTTCACTATAAAGACACACTTTCTAAAGTTACACAGAGATCTCAGCAACCGGGGCTTCCAGTTGATGACGGGACATCGAGCGCCTCTGATCGACTGGTAGACCTTTCTACACTTACTTCCTTTTTCTTTAGTCCATTAGTTGCATGCAATAATGTTGTTACCACTCTCTTCATCATGTTTTACTTTTCCCATGATTGAGTGGTTCCACAGTGGGTGACTGCAGCTTGAGATGAACGGAAACGTGAAGAATTCGTTTCGTACGAATCTATGTGTGGACAGAATTTGGCACAGTGAACCGATGTAAAATGAATGTTAAACCACTTGACGGGGATGAGATTTCCTGGGATGTGATGTAAGAATGCATGTAGAACGAATCAAGTCGCAAAAGTCAACCAGTATGCAGCTCGGCTTGACGCGTGGTCAAACCTTAAGGCTATATGTATTCACACGGTCCGCACTGATGCTCGCCAGCGTGTCATGATGGCAGCTAGTCCTGGTGGGCAATAGTGGGGCAAGAGCATCAGTGGTGTTCTGCGTTTGAGAGGATATTCCTCGTTGTGTAGACAGAGTCAGTGTGCAACGTGCGAAACCGCCTCGAGTAACATGGCCATGAGGAAAGTACACTCTTCAGTCTTTGCAAGTCGTTCTCTGTAGTGAGTGCTTGTTGAAAAACACAGTCCTCATGGCGATGCACGATTTTCACATGTGATCAGCTACGTTTTGCTTTGCAAGTAAATACTGGGTGAGTCTCCAGAGGAGGAAGGTGGGGAAGGATCTGGAGCAGACGACCTTTGCTGAAGGCTCGCTGCCGACACTCCAACACTTCCAGCGTCAGGGGAACGCGGCTACTGCCACCAGCGCACAAGAAAGATACGGGACACAAAGGGTAAAGCAATTTAGATTGCGCGGGAATGGATAACATGTCGGCAGCAAGACGTTCGGGCAGTATTTACGCGAGGTAATCGAGTTGCCCTGTACCTTCTCGTCGTCTCTCCTATTTTATCTATATGTACACACACACACACACACACACACACACACACACACACACAGCACACACACACACACACACAGAGCACACACACACACACACAGCACACACACACACACACAAATACACACGCACAGCACACACACACACACACACACACACACACAAATACACACGCACACGCACACACACACACACACACACACACACACACACACACACACACACACACACACACACACACACACATGCAAACAAATACACACGCACACGCACACGCACACACACACACATGCAAACAAATACACACGCACACGCACACACACACACACACACACACACACACACACACACACACACACACACACACACACACACACACACACACACACACCGTACATTTCATTTCAAATTGAGGTTTAGCTCACACTCTCTAGACAAAGAAGGAACCTAGTCATTACGTTTGGGGATTTCCCCTCGTTTTTCCCCCACTTGCAAACATAATAACAGACATCATGTGTGGACACAAGGCATCGCCACGGAAGAAAAATACATTTTTCTTTATTCGAATTTCCCAAAGTTACCGCTAGTCGAACACCGGGAAGAAAGTGTGTGGGTTACATCCAATTCAGTATCCTTACAAATGTTTTCGTCGCGAGGAATTTTACTAGGGAAACCATGACGCATATGTGTGCAAGTGCGCGAGTGTTTGTTTGTGTGTGTGTGTGTGTGTGTGTGTGTGTGTGTGTGTGTGTGTGTGTGTGAGTGAGAGAGAGAGAGAGAGAGATAGAGAGAGAGAGAGAGAGTGAGAGAGAGAGAAAAAAGAGAGAGAGAGAGAGAGAGAGAGAGAGAGTGAGAGAGAGAGAGAGAAAGAGAGAGAGAGAGAGAAAGGGGGGGGGAGGGGGGGGGAGAGAGAAACAGAGACGGCGACAGTAAGACGAGAGACTGCCGCGTACAGCAAAGGGAAAGAGAAGACATGTCACGGTAGAGGCACTTCAGGATAGCCCCTGTGTAGTGTAGATGAATGGACAATGCGGATGTGTGTGGAGAAGGACGGTTGATTTGCCAAGGAAAAGTCGTCGCCCTTACTGCAAGTCATCCATCACCTGCTGTCGGGACAGGCGTGCTTTCAGACAAAGCTGCTGGCGTCGACATGTTTGTGCAGGTAGCACGTGTTGCACGCGGACGCCCGCCACGCTCTCAAAACCAAGCAACCGCATCGCCATTACGCGGGTTATCAAAACAAGCTTTAATCTATGATCTCCACCGTCTTTCATGGACTGGATTAAACATAAAAGCGGCCCCTGTAGTTTAGATCATGAAGCGGCAATTTCATACCCGTTGTTTGGATTGGCTTCCTTCGGAATTTACCCCAGGGGGGTGGGGGGTGGGGGGTGCATGTGCACACGCTTGAGCTCAATTCTCAAATCGACAGAGCCTCAGCATTCTCGACTAGGAGCCCAGCGACAAAGGCTTAGAGAGCTGATGGGTTAGTCGCTATCGAATTTCACTGACCCAGTGAATGGAGAGATCCTTACAGTCTGGCGAGCCCAGCGGAGCGTTTTGTGGGAGGCAGGAACGATCGAATGAGAAGACCGCGCAGCTCAAAGGAGCTAACAATGGCGACGTGCCTGCGAAAAGCCCCCTGCAAATAGAGTTGAACTGCAGTGAAGTCGTTTGACGGCCGGTGTCGTGACCTGAGCCATTGAAGACATCAATGATACCGTCGCTCTCACCGACAGCTGTCGCGCTGAGCGTGTTGCGTGATAAGTTCTGAGGGGGGTTCGCGAGTACACGAAAGGTGAACTGACTGCAGTTGTTTTTCGTGAGAGGTGCATGAGCTGACTGGGCTGCCCTGGGATTGTTTTGCAAGTACATCCAGGGGAACCGCAGCAGCAATCACCAACCATCATCGACACGCGAGCGTGGTCGAGCCAGCAAGTGCTGTCTCTTTTTGCAGGAAGGCATCAGCTCGCTCCTGTGTGTGTATGTGTGTGTGTGTGTGTGTGTTTGTGTGTGTGCATATGTGTATGTGTGTTTGTGTGTGTATGTGTGTTTATGTGTATGTGTATGTGTGTATGTGTGTGTAAGTGTATGTGCATGTGTATGTGTGTGTGTGAATGTGTGTATGTGTGTGTATATTGTTACGAGACGGGGCTCTTGATCTCTCACTTAAGAGAGATTGTCTAGGGGTTTATCTTGCCGTCGAGGGTGAAAATGGGCAGAATGAAGCGCATGTGAGTCAGCCAATCACGAGCCTTGAAAATAGACGCCGCCTTGTGACCCAGATTTCGCACTCAGCTGCGCAAATTTTGTGCTCCGCGTGATTCGGGTGTAATACTGCCAATAAACGTCGTTTAGCTTAAGATTACACCCGAATCACGCGAACCGTTAAGGTGCATGGAGTACAGTACCGCCGAGCAAGACGTTTGTCACAAAACGCACATACATTAACGCGGCCGGATCTTAGCATAATTCCCCGGTCGTGCGAAGTCAGTCAGGCGGAGTGGCGGCTGCGGTCAAAGGTCACAACAACCACCGACACCGACCATTTCAGCCTTATTCATGAGGCGCTTCAAGCTTTAATGGGGCCCTTTACGTGGTGGTCTTGTAACATCCACTTTTTTTCCATGCAATCAAGGGGTGAACGAGACTACACAGAGAAGATAAGTAGGTGGAATTTGACTTTTAAAATAACTTTAATAATATTGAAGTAATAATGATAGTTCTTAATATAATTAATTCAAAGTATAAGTTATACCATTTTTAGCCAGCCAGCCTTTCAATGGTTACACTTATCTGTGAGCGTTCAATTCAGCTGATCACTGCTGAGGAGCGTAGAGCCTTCTCAACAGGGTTGTAGATAGATGAACATGTAGGGCCTGGTGAGATGGGCCTGCCCGGGAATCTTGAATTCTGGTGCTAGGGAAGGGAGGGTAACGTTGAACGTCTCCCCTCTGCGTTGAGGCTGTTCGTGGGTCAGGCATGACGCTGTCTGTGGGGTCAGGCATGACTGTCTGTGGGGTCAGGCCAAGCGTGGCAGCCTGATAACTCTGGTCTTCTGGTGGAGGTGTCAAATCACGCCCATCTGAGTGGACTGGAACCTTGATGAATAGCGTCAGGGGAGTCTTGGGAAGCAGCAGGGCTATGGGTAAGGGGGGTTTCTGGCGTTCCCTCTTTCCATTTCCTGTTTGACTTTGGACGCAGTCACAGCGCATGCACTGCAACGCCAAAGAGGTAGGGGGTAAGAGAGAGAAAGAAAGACGGTGGAGGCTTTGTAGTTTTGGGTGAAATCCACTGACCAATCACACTCTTGGCACCATCTGTGCAGTACAACATTAGTGTCTTTGTTCTCTCCACTGACCAATTCTATTCTCGGCACAATCTGCGTAGCAGAATGTTAGCGTTTCTTTGTTCTGTCCAATTCTCACGTTCAGCACCACATTCCAAGACCTGGCTGGTTTCTCTAAGAGAGAGCTTTGAGGCCTGGCTGGCTCTTAAAGTGGACAATGAACTGACTTAAAATTTAAATATCTCGACTCATAACAATGTGTGTGCGTATGTGTGTGTGTGTGTGTGTGTATGTGTGTGTGTGCTCGTGCGTGTGTGTGTGTGTGTGTGTGTGAATGTGTGTGTGTGTGTGTGTTCGCTGTGTGTGTGTATGCGTGCGTGCGTGTGTGTGTGCGCGTGCCTGTGTGCGTGCGTGCATGCATGCATGTATGTGTCTGTGTGTACGTGCATGTGTGTGTGTGCACATCATTCGTGCTTTATGTATGTGAAATTTCTCTTTGATGTTTCCTTCTGTACGATTTGGAAAAATAAAAAGAATGGGATGGAGATCTGTCCTTATCAGCCCTGGTATATCAAAGCTAGTGTTTCATTTGAGGGCGCTAATGCACACACTGTTCACACTGATTTTAGACTCAAAATTCGATCATGTGACATCTATTTCGGGCCCCGCATGCACCATTTTAATGACTGGCCCAGACTCGTCTGCCAAGCGCCGTTTATTTCTTCTCCAGTTCGCTTGCAAGACGCTCATTTTAATAATTACTGATACTCATGCAAATATATCCAACAATGGTAGTTTTTGAGGACTCTTGAAAGTGCTTGTTGTGGTCACGTGAACAAGTTCGCTACTCTTATTTGTGGAAGTCGAGAAAATGTATTGAGACACACAATTCAGTCATGTGACATCTATTTAAAGCCTCGCGCGAGTCATTTTTATGTCTGGCCAAGACTTGATTATCTCTCTTGGAGGACTCTTGCTCGAAGGAAATTCGAAAGTGTCTGTTGTCGTCAGCATTGACTAAGTTCAACGGTTGCAAGTGTACCGAATCACACGGTAACCCACATTTTGATATGAATACTTAAGCGATTTGAACAAACTATTAATGTATTTTAAGTAGAGGTTTGAGGAATTAATACTGCCTTTCGGTTAAAGTTTCTTCGTATGTCAGTGATTCTTAAGATGATTATTTAGTATACAGACAGGAGATAAAAATGTCTGACCTTTTGCGTACATGAGTGAACGCAAACAATGCCGCTTGCGAAGCCTGAAATAGATGGGCGCGTTTGTTAGGCAAGTGGCTCGCCTGGATGGCTAGTCGAGGGCGAGCAAGACGCACATACGGCTAATGAGCGAGAAACGTAGGCAACGCCTAGCCCTCGAGATTATCTCGAGATTCTACGCCTAATAAACGCGCCCTATGCAATTCGACCGAATGTTGTGGCTGGACACTGAGTGTGCAGCATGAGAGTCATGTAATTAAGCACTGGCTTAGCCCTTCAGATTCACCCGTTACACTGCACATCGTTGAAAATATCAGCAAAGAGGTTACATAGAAAGACGTGGAACTTCGCCTGAATCTGCAAGGATGAGTGTTTAGAGTTACCTTTTCTTAGAGGGGGTGGTCACGCGGTAATTATGACCGAACGAAAGACGGGCGGCGTCGTCTATTGCAGCGCGATTTCTTGCTCAAATGCTCGCCACAAGCACTCTTGTGTCTGTAAATAGGTTTTTCGGTTTTCTTGTCTCCGTTTACATCACAAATGAAAATGTGCCGGCAATCGTTCGCCATGCATAATGCAGACATACATTGTGATCGACGGAAACGAGAACTTTTTATAAGATATTTCATGTCATAAAAGTACAGTTTTGATGATCTGTATCCTTGACTTCACAGTGAACATGTGCTTACTGAGCTACGCTTCAAGGAGCCATGTGCATGACCCACCCAAATGCAAGCGGCACGGTTCTATCGCATCCTCACTTTTTTATATGAAGGCTTTTAAGGAGTTCCACGTCTCTCTAATTCTATGTAACGTCTTTCACAACAGTATTAAAAGGCACTACAATATGTCAATAAGCATCTCTGAATATTCCGCTACATTGTCCATTTGTATTCAGTTGATATACTTCTGTACAACTCTATCGATTTTGTCCAGTGTCAATTCAGTGTGATCAATCTTCCTGCTGTTGTATGTATTGTGTTGTGTGTTGCTGTTATTGTCTTTTATCTTTAGGTAAGCGCTAAGTGTTACAAAGCCTTCATTCAGCTGCTGAAAGCATTGCGTCCCATACTCGTTATGGTACGGGCACCAACAGTCACTTCAATAAGACATCTGTTGAGGTCGAGATAAAGTAGTAAATAGCAAGTGCACTATGGGTGGGTAAAAGGTCACTATATAGAATAAATAACTCTAACCTAAGCCTGCAGATTTGCGCTCTCGTGAGTGCCTTTTTTTGTTTCACCATCACTGGAAGCTTAGGCAAAAGTAGTTGAATTTGAAAATTAAAAATCACGTCTTTTCGGATTTGTGTGACATGTTTTTCCCGTGCGGAAGAAGGAAAAAGTTCCTGATTGACTTAAGATTTGCATAATTATGTAAACTGGACCCACATGGCCCAGGAAGGTTGTCATATGAATTGTCTCCCTTTCTCCGTTTGCCAATCAAGTTCAAGTTTCAAGTTTGGGTGCCGTATTACGGCACAATTTCTTTCATAACCCTAGGAGGCATTTAGAAAATAAACATACATGACAACAACAAACAAAAGCAAAGAGAAAAAAAGAGAAAGAAAACATCAAACAAAGGACAAATCAAACAAAGTCAATATCAAACGCATATAATATATGCATATAACTGGCTTCTCCGCCAATTCGCCAACATTTTGCAAATAAAATTTATAAGAACAACTAACTTTGACAATAATGTCTTCTTACTGCTACCTAACAGTTGCTTAAACTTCAAACTATTCGGTCTTCTACAGAAATACGTTGGCAACAATTTACATCTGACATCTCTTTAAAAAATCACATACAAACACATAGTGAAACTCGACACTAATATCAGTTGAATTGCATTTATTGCAAATGCGTTGACATCTTGGAACATTAACAAAGCGTTCGTTTTGTACATGAAGATTATTATTCAAAGTTCTATATTTCATAAGTGAGATACATAGGTTATATAGTAAAATACTAATATATTGTTCACATGAAAATATATACATTCAATAGTTACAAAAACTGATTTTGGTATCAACCTCAGTAAACCATTCTTGTATGTACTTAACATACACACATCTTCTTACTCTATCTTTGAACCAAGAAGCTGAACATTGTAAATTCCCTTGCATATACCAGAATCCCGATAAACCTAAGTTATCAGCAAACAAAAAGGCGTCACTTTTCACCCCACATAACTTCGTTTGTTCCCGATAGAGGTGTGAGTGCAAACGCTTGAGGGACATTTTCCTTATTCACTTCTCAGTCTGCACCCAAACTAGATTCACTCTGCATCTCTCACTGTGAGCAGGGAAAGGCTAAGGCAATATCTCATGAAGCCTTCACATCCCGGAACACTCAGGGAGAACTCGAAGTGCAGCATGCATTACACTTACCCTTTATCCCACCCCCGCACCCGCACCCCCACCCCCACCTCAACCCCCACCCCCATCTCAACCCCTTCCTCGCAACCCCCGACCGTAAGCATTAGAGATAAGCAAATTTAAAAAGCATGTTTGAGGGAGAAAAAAACAAAAACCACAAACCTAAAACAAACTCCTCGAGTGTATGTGTTTTGCCCAATTTTCAGTGTACTAATATCTACAGTAGGTTGAAATCCACGAGTCACTTTTGATAAACACAAACTCTGCTGAAAGGAAACGATGATATCTCTCTCTCTCTCTGTCTCTGTCTCTCTCTCTCTCTCTCTCACACACACACACACACACACACACACACACACACAAACTCTCTTACACACACGCACACACACACACACACACACACACACACACACACACACACACACACACACACACACACACACGCACACATTAGAGTGGAAACTCTTAACCAGATGAGATTTGTGAATGGCTTCCAGCCACCGACACAACTGAATAAAGCAGTCATCCCTCTGGAAGTCAGTCATTTCTAGGGAAGGATGATTCAAGACTATGCTAGTTGTGCACGCGTTGTCTTGTTATCACGTTGAGCGATGATGAAATCCAGTCTCTATGGATGGCAAAGCTGACATGACTTGGCATGTCCATTGTGCCAGTCATTGTCGGTTTGAAGATGTTCCTATTAGAGAAAGATACGTTTAGATGATCCCAGTGCAGCTTTGGAGTGCCCTCACAGATATATTTGTCTACATATAAATCATTTCTCACCTATCTTCATGTCATACTGAGTGAGTCACTTGAGATTATTCACGCATATGCAAGGCGTAACTCCTCCTTCCTGTCGATAGACTCTAAATAATTCAAACTAGAAAAGAGCGCTCAGAGACAACATGCCACGTGTGAGGACGCCTTAAAATGCACAGAAAATGTCTTGTAAAAAAATCGTTTGCTGCATGCCGAAAGCCCTTTACTTGAACTTTAGCGCAGGCAGTTGTTTGGCATCACTCGTAATTTTGGTATCGAGTGTCGGGTGTTTCTAGTCAGTTACGAATAGTCTCATTTGTTTTTTTGCACTTGTCTAAACAAGGGACAGCAGCGATTATAAACAGAGTCAACATTGGATTTGATCCCTGATAGAAACGATTGATAGTTGGTTTTGTCTGTCTGATTCACATGACCCTCAGACAATGGTTTCAGCCTCTTGTCTGTTGTGATAGCGTGAGAAATCTTTGAATGAAGTTGGCGTGAGCAACTGGATTTCACATATCAGATTAAGAAGAATGCAGAACTGTCCGACACATGTAAAGTTCTGTTCATCCCGGTTTGTCTTGAAGTCGCCATATCACTCAAATAGCTTCTCGTACCTCGAGGATAAACGCACATGAAAATCCCGAGACATTTGGAACGGTTTGGTCACGCACGATAAGGACAGGGCGGTCATGGCGAGCCGCCTGGGTGCTCAAATCCTCCAGTTATCGCCTGGGAGAGCTACAAGAGCCGAGAACGCCAGAGTGAAGTTATTTTTCAGGTTACCGCTCGGTGTCAGAGCCCACCTCGCTTAGCTGTATTCTTCCTTGCGTGGTGTTTGTTGATGTTAGGGTGCCTGGCACAGGAATGGCAATGCTCTATGTTGTCATATCCGATTCCTGACTTTTTCCTCTTAGATGTATGCAGAGCAGGCTGCCTGATACCTCCCTCATAAGCTGGAACGCTTTGGTCTCAATGCTATTGGGGTCTGCACCTGAATAACTCACACATCTGGCCCCAAGCAACACTCACATCATATAGTCATGAACACAATAAGGTCTGCTTGGCTGACAAATCTTTTCTCATTACTTTATTTTACAAGAAACACAGCTAGAAGAAGAAGAAGAGGAGGAGGAGGAGGAGGAGGAGGAGGAGGAGGAGGAGGAGGAGGAGGAGGAGGAGGAGGAAGAGATGGTGATGGAGGAGAAGGAGGAGGAGGAGGAGGAGGAGGAGGAGGAGGAGGAGGAGGAGGAGGAGGAGGAGGAGGAGGAGATGGTGGTGAAGGAGAAGAAGCAGGGGGGGGGGGGGGATAAGCAGGAGCAGGAGCAGCAGGAGGAGGAGAAGCAGACGCAGTAACAGGAGGAGCAGAAGGAGGGGCAGAAGGAGGAGCAGGAGGAGGGGAAGAGCAGGAGAGAGAGCAGGAGGACAAGGAGCAGGAGAAGGAGGAGGAACAAGAGAGAAGGAGGAGAAGGAGGAGGAGCAGAAGCACCAACTGGAAGAAACAGATGAAGAAGAGAAGAAGGGCCAGAAGGAGCAGCAGAAGGTAGGCGGGGAACAGGGATATTGGGAGTAGGAGCAGCAGCAGTTGGAAGAAGGAAGGGAAGATAGGAATAAGACAAGCGAGACCAGGGCTGCAAAAAACAAACACACAGAAGTAGCGCATGAGCAGCTCAAGGAGAAGAAGGAATAGTGTAAACACTGCAATAGTATGATTTATTTTCAACTTCCCAGTTTAGTTCAGTGCCCATTTCAGGATATGACAGCTGCCACTAAGCTGGGTCGAGCAGTGTTGTGTGAATACGTTCATGGGCATACATATATCCATATCCATTTGTTTGTAATGTGCACACGCGAGGGCGCTTGCATGCAAATGAGTCGACATAAGTGCTCGCCAGTGAGTGAGCTTGCATGCTTGTGCGAATGTGTGAACTTGCATGTGGCCGTGCGCGTAATATGAGTGCGTGTGTACGTGCGTGTGTGTCTGTGTGTGTGTGTGTCTGTGTGTGTGTGTGTGTGTGTGTGAGAGAGAGAGAGAGAGAGAGAGAGAGAGAGAGAGAGACAGAGACAGACAGACAGACAGACAGACAGACAGACAGACAGACAGACAGACAGACAGACAGACAGACAGACAGACAGACAGACAGACGGACATACAGACAGACAGACTGACAGACGGACAGACAGACAGACAGACAGACAGACAGACAGACAGACAGACAGACAGACAGACAGACAGACAGACAGACAGACAGAGTCAAATTAGCTCCGTCGAGATCGAGACACACTCGCGAAGACAGAGTGATCTTTTCCTACTTCTAGGGAAACAAAGGCGCGTCGCTTACAAAATCTGTGAAAGACACGACTGTTTTTGGAGCAGAAAGTTTTTTGTTTCTACAATGGTGACCTCCTGCTGTGTGAAGAACTGCCACAATCAGCATGACAGAGAGAATGATCGACGTTTTTTTGTCGTACCGCGTGTTGCAACGCGAAAAGGCAAGGAAATGCTGGATCTCACAACTCAAAGGCGCCGTGAGTGGATCGCTCAACTGAACCTGAAGTCACTTACTTTTGACACTAAGGCACTAAGTGTTTTGTTCTGTTACCTGATTTGACTTTTTGATACTACAAAACAGCAATATCAATTGCATCGATATTCAATGTTTGTTCAATCTGATTGGACCGGTACAAATCTGGGTCGACGTTTTGTGAATAGGCCTCGTTCGCAGCGACAACTTACAAGTGACCGTGAAATAGGACGGTAAAATCTCATCGTACACCGTCCTATTTCACGGTCACTTGTAAGTAGTCGCTGCGAACGAGGCCTAGTCACAAAACGTCGACCCAGATTTGTACCGGTCCAATCAGATTGAACAAACATTGAATATCGATGCAATTGATATTGTTGTTTTGTAGTATCAAAAGTCAAATTAGGGAACAGTACAAAACACTGTTGTTAGTCTCTGCGACATCTTGGCTTTTCTTTCTCCCCTGTAATCTGTCCTGCATACTCTCTTTCCGTCTTTTCTAGTGTAGAAATGTTCACAGAGGTGCAGGCATTCAGGAATGAAACAAACTGCTTCAGGTTGCTGAGCGTTCTTCTTTTATTTCGTTGCGGCACTGTGTTGATGCGATGGTGTGAATATCGTAAGCTTCGACATCACTTTGTTCATCGTCGATGGTGTTGACGTTGTTTGTGCCGTTGGCGTTCTTACGCGTTGATTTGCAGACTCGTGCAAAATGATTCGCTTTGTGACAAGATGCGCATGTCTTGCCGAAAGCAGGGCAGATATCTTTTTTACGCGCATGAGTGCGTCCACAGTAGTTGCATGGCTTGACATCACCTCGAGGACCTTGGGCTTTGATCTTGCTGTCAACTGCATTCACCTCCTCTTGTGATGAAACCTGTTTGCTGCTCTTCTCTGATAATTCGTGGATCTGCGCCATTTAGATGGCTTAGTGGAGAGTCAGCTCTCTTTCTTTTAGCAGTTGTTTCCGCAGGGTTTCTGACGTCACTCCACAAACGATTCTGTCTCGGATCAAGGAGTCTTTCAGAGTTCCATATTCACATGTCTCTGCAAGAATTTTCAATGCCGTGATGAAGTTCTGGACAGGTTCTGTTGCTTCCTGAGCTCTGATGTTGAGCTTGTGTCTTTCAAGGATCACATTTGTCAGGGGATTGCAAAGTTCTTGAAATTTCTTCTTCAACACTGCCACACTTTCTCGGTTTTCAGCAGCCTGAATGACAGCACCAGCATCGTTCTTCACTTCAACAGCATAAGTGAAAGTTTTAGCTTTTTCGATTGCCTCTCTGCCAGCCAAATTGAGCAGGATGTACGACTTGGTTCTATCATTCTTGTCGCCATATGCTGCCTCTATGAATATGTCGAAGTCAGATTCAAAATGTCGCCAATTTTCAGCCACATTGCCTTCAAAGGACAAAGGTTCTGGTTTGCGCAAACATTCCATGATGCTCAGGAGGAATCAGTACCACTGTGCCACATACAGTGCTTTCAGAAAAACCGTAACCACTGTGCCACACCTCGCCTACACAGCTTGCATGTGTCGAAGGACGGAAGAAATAAACTGAACAGAATGCGCTGAGCCTCGGTAATCCTCGCCTACACCGCTTGTACGTGTCGGAGGACGAAAAGATTAAGGTATTCAACGATCGATGACTCAACTTTGAATCAAAATTATAAAGTTTATAGTACTTGCTTGAACATGGGCACTTATCCCGCTTCTGACACCATGTAGAAATGTTCACAGAGGTGCAGGCATTCAGGAATGAAACAGACTGCTTCATCTAGTATTTGTTAAGTTACAAAACGCAAAACATAACAAATTCTCATCATTTACAAAGTGATCCGAACAAACATACCGATCTGCCTTCGTGTCTAAAGTGAGTGACTTCAGGTTCAGTTGAGCGATCCACTCACGGCGCCTTTGAGTTGTGAGATACGGCATTTCCTTGCCTTTTCGCGTTGCAACACGCGGTACGACAAAAAAAAAACCACGTCGATCATTCTCTCTGTCATGCTGATTGTGGCAGTTCTTCACACAGCAGGATTTCACCATTGTAGAAACAAAAACCTTTCTGCTCCAAAAACAGTCGTGTCTTTCACATATTTTGTAAACGACGCGCCATATTTTCCCTAGAAGTAGGAAAAGATCACTCTGTCTTCGCGAGTGTGTCTCGATCTCGACGGAGCTAATTCAAGCCCTATCAAATTGCATGTAGTTTCACGCTATTCAATTCATTACAATGCTTAAAAATTGATGGCGGTGTCCAATACAATGTTTCAAATTAACCTGGGAGCTGTCGCTTTTGCGGGGTACCCTTCAATTATTCAGTAAGCTTCCGTTTCTGATACAGCAGCTCCGAATGACTCTCCATGAAATATGAACCTATTCCGACACTAGTAGAGCTGTCCATTGAAAGTGACACTTTAAAAGCGCGCGACGCCCAGTGAGAGCGTTACGACAAATAGCATTATGGGCCACAAATTGGCCAGATTCGATAAACAGCCCACCGCACCTTGCGTTGTGCCAGAGATAGAGAGACAAAGTCAACGTGTCACAATAAACAGACTGTCTCTCGCATTTCTGAAAGAACCGATCTGAGTTCTGACCTCAACTATTTTCTGACCCGAAGTACCCCCCCCCCACAAAAAAAAAAAAAAAAAAAAAAAAAAAAAAAAAACACACACAAAAGAAGAAGTCTAGTACATTGACGCCATAAACTAAGAGAAGATAGTAACAATAATAACAAATCTCTGAGTGGTGTACATGTGACCAGTGACCCAGCCTTCGCATGCGGTAAGCAAGTGCGTGCATCCATAAAAGGTAAAGGTGTGGCTTTACGTAGCAACGTAGCAACCATTTCTGGGTCTCAAACCGCGCCACAGCTTACTGGGCCTCCTGGCTTTATTACTTGATGACCACGTGTCATCTATTGGTGGTCCTGACGCGCTTGATTGCAGGGACCGTGGCAGCTCTGTGGCGACGTGCGTGGGCTGCCGCATGTTGCTCCCGACGGTCAGCGCCTGGCGAGTCGGATGCCTCGCGGGAGACAGCTCGCCATCGCGCTCGATCCAGCGCTACTGCTCGCAACTCAGGTGGTGTGACGGCCCACCTTTTCCGGATTTCCTTCAAGTTGTCCTTGTAGCGCTTTAGTGAACGCCCTACATTCCGCCTTCCTCGTGCCTGCTCGCCAAAAAAAAACCCCCTGCTGTTTTGGAATGCGTGCGTTGCCCATTCTGTCGCCATGCCTCATCCGTCAATACCATATCGGATCAAAATCTAACTCACAAAGTGTGCGATTCTTTTTTTCATTTCATTACGCATCCCCTTTTGGTTTGGTTTCATTCTCAAAACCTTATCAGAAAATGAAATTGTATTTCCACGGTTGAAAACAGTCTACGCAGCAAACGTGCTCTTTGTAAGCAGGTGTACTCTATTCTTCCTTCTGTGATGCTTCTGCAGGCTGGAGATCACGTGACCAAAATGGTCTCTGAAAAAGGCAGGGGACCAAGGGTCGCTTAGACTCTGGTGGGGTTCAGGGGCAATGCCCTGGTAGGGTGTCCAGGAGCAACGCCCTGGTAAAGGGTCCAGGGGGTTCAGGGGTAACGCCCTGGTAGAGGGTCCAGGAGGTTCAGGGGTAACGCCCTGGTAGGGGGTCCAGGGGGTTCAGGGGTAACGCCCTGGTAGGGGGTCCAGGGGGTTCAGGGGTAACGCCCTGGTAGGGGGTCCAGGGGGTTCAGGGGTAACGCCCTGGTAGGGGGTCCAGGGGGTTCAGGGGTAACGCCCTGGTAGGGGGTCCAGGGGGTTCAGGGGTAACGCCCTGGTAGGGGGTCCAGGGGGTCCAGTAACGCCCTGGTAGAGGGTCCAGGGGGTTCAGGGGTAACGCCCTGGTAGAGGGTCCAGGGGGTCCAGTAACGCCCTGGTAGAGGGTCCAGGGGGTCCTGGGGTAACGCCCTGGTAGAGGGTCCAGGGGGTTCAGGGGCAACACCCTGGTAGGGGGTCCAGTAACGCCCTGGTAGGAGGTCCAGGGGGTACAGTGGGTCCAGGGGCGAGGCTCCCCCACCGAAATTGAATTTTGAGCATTTTCGAAGACCCTTTTGTGGTTTTTCGTGTAGGTGAATTACCATGCCTAAGCGCGAAAGCGCGGAGTCTCAGGAGACAATGCGAGTTTGTTGCACAATTAGTTTTTGGGGGCTCTGATACTTTGTCTCGGAAAACTTTTCTCCGCTCGGAAATCAGATAACTTTCTCGGAAATTCGTGGATTCTTGGAGAGATTCGTCTAGCCTGTTCTCTGTAATGTACACATGGAGTGCCTGGTGAAGACCTTGTTCAAAATCACATTGAAGCATCGTGTAGAAAGAACACATTTGCACGCTAGTCTGAAAACACTTTTTAAAATAACAATTTCCCTCTTATTCCAGCTCAGTATAAATACACGAGAAAAAGATCTAACGATATGAATGTAACGTTTTCAATATCTTGTCCTTGCAGACTTTTAGGGCGTAAAAAAATCTTAACAATTAATGAGAATGCTCCTGTTCACGAAAGTGCATAGTAGTTTTCTCCCTCAGGCAATAATTTCCTTCAATAATGAGACGTTGGCGAAATCGGTTTCTGTGAACAATAAGATTTTTAAAACATTTTTTACCTTCTAATATTTTCCCTACTGCACTCTGAGTCTATGCCCTAAAGATTTTGAGACACAAGCCATCGACCAGTCGACATGTTTTTATGTCACCTCAGAAATAATTGCATCATACAGCAAAGTCATTGACGCCAATCAATTTCCGATGAGTAGCAAAGTTTTTCGATTATTCCTCGAGGACACATGTCGCGTTTCAGAAGCCACGTCAGCAACACTGACATTGGCAAGTGCTCTGGAGTGCTCGTGGTCTCTCGCATGTGCAAAACTATGTCCTTTCATGTAGACAAAATGATTAATGGCGACATGGATTGTTTGTTGATAGCAACGAAAGTAAAAAAATAATTTACTCCCTTAACACGCGTAGAAGAATATTTTTCCTTTCGTGATAATGATATGAATTACTGATGACATGAAATGTTGGCATTCATACACTTGGAAAGAGGATCTTTACCTGTTTTACGCCAGTATGGGAATGTCTGTTTTGTCCCGTGAGCAAATATTCTCAGAAAGAAAGAATGTCGTCAGTGACAAAAGCATAGAATGAAGACGTGTATACTTTCCTTGCATGTTCCTGAAAGCTGATCTTACAAAGACACAGAGTACAAGTTCAACGTATCGACAACCCACCAGACGTCAGTCTTGCAAAGGACAACAAGTCAGGAGACAACAGAAGAGGGGTTGTTTTGTTACGTCCACAGAATGGCTACGAGCTGATTGCAACGTCTTAACTGCTCAAAAATCCCTGCACTTAAAATGCGCGGTCAATCGATAAGCTGACAAGCTACCCAAGACACGGAACATCTTCAAATTACCGCTTTCGGACGATCGACCTGTCTCTTCGGCAGCAGGCTTGGCTTCGATCAATACAACCAATCACGAAAGTATGAAAAAATAGAAGGGGCGACCAACTTCCCTCTCGGTGGAATGAGAGAGAGAGAGAGAAAGAGAGAGAGAGAGAGAGAGAGAGAGAGAGAGAGAGAGAGAGAGATAGAGAGAGAGAGAGAGAGAGAGAGAGAGATTTTCCCTTCTGAAATGTTTTCGAGACATGCTTGGTGACAAGGAGAGAGGGGCAACAGAACACCACTGTCAGAGCCACAGAGAAAGAACACCCTCGGGCGACTTGATGGAACAATGGCTCGCAGGGAAAGGACCAGGGATCGGATGCATCCACACACCCGCGAATCAAAACCTCGTTACATCGGGGGAACGGGCCAGGGCGCGACTTAATGGTCAAGTGCTGCGAGAGACACGGAGCGGGCCAGGCCCGAGGCAAGGTTACATAAAGGAGCCGATGGAGGTCCGGCCATCGGGGCTCCCAAGGCGCTATTTACCGTGGGCAATCAATGGAGAGGCACTCAGTCCGAGTTCCAGGACCCTCTCATCGCAGGACGTTTGGCCAGTGTCTGGCTACGGCTGCCACCAGGGCTGCAAGAGGAGGCCCCTAAAATTACAATACCCTCTCCGGATGATGAGAAAGAAATGCGTCTGGCAGCCCAAAGTGACTTTCTGCCGCTCTCAGCCAAATGGGGAACCCAGTCTGGTCTCCGTAGGGCCGTACATTCCCGTGTCCACACGTTCCAAGCACTCCGAGATGGAATGGCGTTCTCGTGAGCAGACTGCTGGAGCATCGCCATGCGAGGACATCAGATGAAATACTGATGATGCTATACCAGAACGATGCCTTCCAGATCGAGACGATGCAGGGCAAAAACGTCCAAAGCTGTCACTCAAGAATCAGAAGAGTAGATGACTTGAGAAAGAAGAGAGTACAAAAAACTGTTTATATGTTGCAAAGTGTCTCTTTTTAGGGTTCATATGAAATCTGTAAACCTGCTACCCCGAACAATAACACACACCTGTACTGCAAAACATATACGAGTAGATACGGAGCGAGGATGAGACAGAGTAGAGATGGGTCAAAAGCAGGGATACCAGAGGAGATATTTATGGCGAAATGGGACTCATGCACAGGGCACCATTGATTTATTATGATTGTATTAAGTTTGAAACAAAACTTAAATTAGGAATGGCGAATCTAACTGCCCTCCTTTTGCTCCACCTGACATTCCCGAAGGACCACTTTTCTATTGACACTGTGGCATCACTGCTATCCCGTGGATCACTATACTTTTCCAGTTTGTCTTGAGCACATGCCGTCAGTACTCCGATACTTCTTGGATCAGAGGTAGTAGCATTCCGAACGACGGTTTCTGCAATCGCTAGTTGCACATGGAAGATTATATTTGTCCGCTAACACGTCTCATTGTGTCTTCACCGTCGTTCTCTTCCGCTGCTTTGCTCCCCAATAGTTACAGACTCAGAAACCCGAACACTACACCCCACACCCCACACCACACCTCCGTCATCCTCTCATCCGAAACTTGTTCCATACAATGTCTCGCTCTACAATAAACACAGAAGCGTGAAACCACCTTTCGACGAAAGGATTCCGCTGCGATGTATGCATGGCTAGGCGAGAGCTGGACTTCAGGTTCATGAGGGAAGACCAGGCCTCCTAGTTCCTGCATCGCACTTTGCTTTTTAAGAGGTCATCGGGCAAACTAAAAAAGGAAAAAAGACCCATCTGGTCCAAAGCACGCTTGCACTCGGTTTTTATACCGTTTCTTTTTTGCATCAACGAAAATGTTGTTCCTAGTCCGGAAATGAACATGGCAGAGATGTAATTTGATCCCAATCGATTTGCTTGGCAGGTCAATGAGGACAAAAACCTTCTTGCACTCAGTAAAGAGAGATGCAGGATACTGCAAAGAAAAGACGCATGACAGCTTCCACGATTTTTGTTTTCCTGTCCGACTGGAGCAGAGCAATTTTGTAGTTTACTTAAAGACCGGTTTACAGTCTCCAAGTCTATGAATGGGAGCAATAGTAAGGGACAGACATCTTTTTATAAAATTACTGTGCATCCTTGAAAACAGCTTGCGATTTCAGCTGATGGCTGAATAAACATTGTGTAGAACTAGAAATTGTACAGACCCATTCGAAAGTAGTGACGTCGTGATGCATGACATCCTGCAGCGTCATTGACGTCACTTATTGAGCTGCTTCTGTCTAGATGCTAAGGTTCATAATATCCACGGTTTGATTGGCAGATGATGTCGTGATGTTTATTGATTCAAGGTTTAGCACCAGTCTGTTGTGGTGCGTGGGTTGGACTCTATCTCCCGGGGAGGTATGACTAGGAACGCACTCTTGAATCTGAATGATCTGACCCTGCCACGACGACTTCCGGTAGACTCTTTGGCTGCTTGGGGCCGCCCCTGGCTGAGCTACTGGCGCAGGCTACTAAAACCCATCAGCAGGGGATGGAATACCGCACATAGAAAGACGTGGAACACCTTCCGAGCCGTATGAAAAAAGCGAGGATGCGAACGGGTTGTGTCCCTTGCAGTAGGGTGAATCATTCACGTGTCTCCTTGGAGCGAAGCTCTGTACACACACGTTCATTGTGAGGTGAAGGATACAGATCAACAACATTGTACTTTTATGAAAGCTGAAACGTTAACATCTCTTATAATTATACGCATCTCGTTTCCGTCGATCACAGTGTACATGTATATCTGCATAGCATACGAGCGTCATGAAATCTTCTTTTGTGATCTAATGGGAGACAAGAAAGTGTGTTCAAGTTACTTTCCTGGGTCCTTGGGGAACCGAAAAAACGATTTACAGGCACAAGTGCGCTGGTAGCGAGTATTGAGCGATAGATGGCGCTGCAAAAGACGCCGCCGCACCTCTTTCGATCAGTCATGATTACCGCGCGACCACCGTTCTAAGAAAAGGTAACTCTTAACACCCACCTTCGCAGATTCAGGCGAAGTTCCACGCCTGTCTATGAAACGTCTTTGAGGAGATCCAGGTGAGGAGGAGGGCGTTCGGCGGCTCTGGCCGTATGCCATTCTTGTGGTGACGTCACCAGCCAACGAAATCAACCGGAACTGACCGTGCCACCAGCAGAACTGTCAACCATGCACAAGCACCGTTTTTTGCTCGAAAACTTGGGAAACTGTTCAAGCTCATTTTGGCTTACCGAGGACGAATGCATTCTTCACTCAGCAAACCCTACCTCATGTGGTGCTTCTAAGTAATGTTATAACTGTGCAATTAAAGTAAAAAGCAAAATTCTGATGCGACTGAACATTAAGTTGAATAACTTGAGTGCCATGAGCATCTGAACGGCGAACGAATACTACAATAAAACATTGGCAATGCTAAGCCTCGGGAACGTTTATTTTGGGTCGACACGCAATCTAGCGACTTGGATAACCCATGTCTACTATATCATTCATTCAGATTTCGCAACAGCTTTTGCAACTAGGAATGTTTACTCTTATTTTGCATTATTGTCTGCCTCCTCCTTCGATACATGTTCAACTGAGACACCCATAAAAGCGAGGTGAGCCTTCTCTATTGGTGGGGAATACTTTGACTAACAAGTCATTTCCCACCTTGTAATTGGTCTTGGTTGACATCATCATCAGGCAATGAGATTGAGCCTCCCATAAGCGCTTAAGTCGTGGTAGTACGTGAATTCGCAATGCTTGTTTTTCCAAAATACTTGAGACTTTGCAGAATAAAACGACGCTGATGTTGCAAAACTATCGCAATACGATTTATCTTTTAAAAGTTGAATGCGCCTCAGTTATCATACAAACAACTTCTACGTTTCTCCAGCACGTCGCGTGAACGTGTACTGATAAAATAACTGTAAGTGGGCTCAAATAGTAGATTCTGAGTGAAACGATAGTTTTGAGAACGCTTCATATTAAGTTTTGCAATCGACCATAACTTCTTCGGTAAAATAATGTATTTTCTCTCTGGTGTAGGACAGTAAGATGAGAACGACATGAAATGACGAGTTCTTGAATCCTATTTAGAAGCCTTATATCGGCATTTTTGGAGCGATTTCCCTAATTTTTTAAACTCGGCAACTACAGCCCTGTTTTTTTATACGCTATCACATTTCCATGTTGAGCAATGCATCGCTCGCTCGGAGACGGCGACACCTCGTCCATACACGAGGAAACCCTGCACTACGACCGCACACGTGAGGCCGGCTTCTCTCAGCGCCAGGGTCTTCCTGAGTGGTTTTCATCAGAGACGAGCGGCGCTGAATAACTGGATCTGCATTCCTGTGAGTTCTAGCGCACCGATCTTAACGATCTGATGTCATCCCGGTGCTCCCCTACCATTTCTCATCCTCCCCTTAGTGGCAGTTTTGACTGCATGGGGCCAGCCCTGTCTGAGGCACTGAGGTAGGCCTTGAAAGTCCAGCAGCCAGCCGATCCACTTCCAGTTAGTGAGGGCGGGACCGAGCATCTTAGGCCGTATGTTGTACTCTTCCATACACTTGGAAAAATAAGATCGCGTCCGTTTATATGGTGACAATACATGCGTTCACACACGTGAGGATGTTGCACTCTGTCCACCTAAAGGGACATTATCTTCATACGTGCATACTAGTTTATGACATGAAGCACGAGAGACTATATTTTGGTACAAAACTTAATTTTGTGTTAGCAGTCACAAAAGTATATGACGAAATACATTAATCTAGAAACATATTAGACTATATGAAACACCACCACAGGCTTCACCAATGTGAAATGTGTATGGTTTCAGCATCAATCTGTTTGGGAACAAAGTCGCAATTTTAAAAGGCGTCTCTGCCTTTTTTAAACTTCGTTTATGAGCACGACTGAAGGAAAATCAAAGAGCTCAAAGGGTCGCTGCAAAACGAAGGGTCGCTGCAAAACGGAACAATCTCTTGAAGTATTGGTCCGCTCCATGTGCTGGACCGCCTTACACAAACTTTGGTCCTGCATACTCATACGTTTGCTTTTCCCCTTGTATTTGTGTTGGTGAATGCGGTTCCCACCCCCACCCCCCAACCACCCCCTTCCTCCCTCCCCTTCCCCCATGCCCTTCCGCCCCCCTCCCCTCCCAATAAGACATAAACTGCCGGCAAACATCACATTAACAGTTCATACGCGAGTGCTTAGGGATGCTTCCATGCCATCAAGCATGAAATCAACTCGCAGCTGAGTGGAGGATGTTACTTCGACCAAAAAGGATACATAAAAAGGCACAGAACGATGGGATTGGCCAAAAAAAGAAAGAAGAAGAAGCATATCAGAACCTGGTGAATTGTTTAAGGAAAGCCATGTTGATGTACGATAACATACAAACACTGATTGGTTTTGTTCTGAATCAATGTCGTATGGAAAATTTTACCTACATGTACGATTCTGTTAGTCATTGTAAGCAAGTATGCAGTTGCAACCGGTCTTTCAAAGAATGGGTAAGTTAATCTTTCACGCAACCTTATGGGGATATGACGACTTACAAAGCACACAAGTGATTTCATGGGTTTTTGGCCACAGTAGACTGTTGCACATAAAACGGCTTGGTGAGCTGCGCATATTTCATACAGAGCGTACGTGGGAATGTTTCTCCTAACACTGTGTGGAAATGGTGTTGCTGTTTTTTCCCCACTGAAAACTTAAACATAATATTTTCCCTTTTGACCGGGCCAAATCTTTTGCAAAACTGTTTACACTCATTGCATCTTTCTTAAGATGATGTGGGTAAAATATACTAGATAATCATGTCCGTTTGTTAATGAAAATCGTTAATAAAAATCAAGTAGTACTGTTTACAAATGTCTGCAGTATCATAAGTTTTGTCTCACTACAAATGTCTGCATTATCATGAGTATGTCTCACTACAAATGTCTGCAGTATCATAAGTTTTGTCTCACTTCAAATGTCTGCATTATCATGAGTATGTCTCACTATAAATGTCTGCATTATCATGAGTATGTCTCACTACAAATGTCTGTAGTATCATGAGTATGTCTCACTACAAATGTCTGCAGTATCATGAGTATGACTTACTACAAATGTCTGCAGTATCATGAATACGTCTCACTACAAATGTCTGCAGTATCATGAATACGTCTCACTCCAAATGTCTGCAGTATCATGAGTATGTCTCACTACAAATGTCTGCAGTATCATGTGTATGTCTCACTCCCCAACTCGATGGTAACTAACATCATCCGGGCAGGTAACTATAACGTGTTGTCGCCACACCTTCGTTAGTTTCAGAAAAATGGTGCGTCCAACTCATCGTTTGAATCACATTTATCGAAGAAATCAAATGTGTTATAATTAGTAAAAATTTTCAGTAACAAGAGTGTGATATAGTCAAGCAAATAGTTTGCATAAACTACGTCTCATAAATCACTAAGTACAAACTCGATCTTGTTTTTCAGGTGCATCACTCAGAGTACTCCGATCATGGGTGATTCATAGAATATTTTAGGTACTCTAGAACCCATTGTTTTTAACTCCTTGGATGCTGAAGCTCAGAAAATCTTCCAAAGCTTCTCGACACTTGGATCTTACATCTCTCTCTCTCTTTCTCTCTCTCTCTCTCTCACTCTCTCTCTTCCTCTCTCTCTCTCTCTCTCTCTCTCTCTCTCTCTCTCTCACACACACACACACACACACACACACACACACATCGGGCCGATTAAGTCCGAAAATCGATTAGATGGGCACAAGAAAATTAGCACCCTCATGTCTGGCAATATTGCAGAGCCTAAACCAGCAATTTGGCAACGGCCAGCGGGAGGAGATAGCGGCGGACAGGCTGTGTCGACCCTTGTTCCCCTTTTTTCTAAACCGAACACAGCTACTTCTCACGCAACTTGCGGGTCTTCATTGATTCCTGGTGCTTTGACTGCCAGCAATATGCACCTCACAGCTCAGCTGGGACCCCTTCCCAAGTCCTTACGGCATCAAAGAAATCCTTTATTGTTCGATTCTCCTGTTTTGCGCGGAGAGATTTCATCCCATCCCGCTGCGATCTCACAACGCTCAGAGGAAGCCGAGAGGGGGAGATTTTTGTCTTGATTGACCATGACATTCTCGATTAGCCTACGCGCGGATACATTTTCTTCTTTACTGGGATTCCGATTTCTTGTTTATCGCTCCGCTTGTAGTCTGCCCTGCCCGTGTCGCCGTCTCCTCACAAGGATGCACGTCATGTGCTTCAATTTATCTCCGGCGCTGTGAAGCCAGTGAGGTGTTGACGTTGATCGCGCTGCTGATTCAACATTCCTTCTGGCATTTCGGTTTTGCTACAACAACCAAGAAGGCTGAAGATGAGCAGATTTAGGCACGAGGCTCTGAGAGAGAGAGAGAGAGAGAGAGAGAGAGAGAGAGAGAGAGAGAGAAAGAGAGACAGAGACAGAAACAGAGAGAGATAGAGAGAGACAAAGAGAGACAAAGACAGAAACAGAGACAGAGAGAGAGGAAATGAGAGAGAGAGAGAGCTATCTCATTTCCTCTCTCTCTCTGTCTCTGTTTCTGTCTTTGTCTCTCTTTGTCTCTCTCTCTCTCTGTTTCTGTCTCTGTCTCTCTTTCTCTCTCTCTCTCTCTCTTTGTCTCTCTCTCTCTCTTTGTCTCTCTCTCTCTCTCTCTCTCTCAGAGCCTCGTGTCTAAATCTGCTCATCTTCAGCCTTCTTGGTTGTTGTAGCAAAACCGAAATGCCAGAAGGAACGTTGAATCAGCAGCGTGATCAACGTCAACACCTCACTGGCTTCACAGCGCCGGAGATAAATTGAAGCACATGACGTGCATCCTTGTGATGAGACGGCGACACGGGCAGGGCAGACTGCAAGTGGAGCGATAAACAAGAAATCGGAATCCCAGTAAAGAAGAAAATGTCTCCGCGCGTAGGCTAATCGAGAATGTCATGGTCAATCAATACAGAAACAGAGACAGACAGAGAGAGAGAGAGAGAGAGAGAGAGAGAGAGAGAGAGAGAGAGAGAGAGAACGAACGAACGAACGAACGAAAATTTTATTGTGAAGACCTACCGGCCCATTACAATGAAAACAAAGTGACGCGAAACAGTAACTAAAATGCGCGTGTGTCAACAAAACTGGAAACCAGTTGTGGAAAGTTTGCAATGCACGAACAATCAACACCGTCTGTGGCACTACTTTCGGACAGTTCGTGCAGTTCGTGCTGTCTGTTGCTTGGCTGCTGCATGCACACTTCGCCCACGAGGTTGGTCTGTGTCGTCATCCTTCCTTGCACGCCGTCTCAATGTCGGTCGCCTGCGGTCAGGAATCGGGACGATGTTGGGGTCATCAGCTGGTGGAGCAGGGGCATGAGATGAGGCTGGGGAACCAGGAGCTCCCGATGGCACGGACGACGACCCCTGTAGTGTCTGATGATCCGTGTTCGCGTCCTGGCCAGGTCGAGGAGCAGCAGCGATGGCAATTTCGTCTCGCACCTCTTGTAAGCTGTGCTGGCAATCGTACACTCTATCAACCACTCGTTTCATCACCCGCTGGAGAACCTCCTCGCAGTCTTCAATGGTAAGGTCTTGCTCGGGTGAAGGTGGGGTTATCACGGCTGGAGTAGTGGTGTTGGTCTCGATTTCGCCAAGGGGTTTAGCTGCAGATGTCTCGCAGGCTTCGCTTTCAGTGCTCTCTGTGACCAAGTCATCTTGCCGGCTAGGTAGGTCAAAGGTCAAGGGCGTTGTTAGTGTCTGACTCAATGCTGCAGCAGCATGTGAAACCCGTGCTACGTCATGGTGAACAGCAAAATTCGCGGCATGTTCATTATCAATATTTTCGGATGCAGTGTTTCGATAAAACTTCCTCTCACCCATGGCTCTGTGATTTTCTGCCCGCCGCTGGTCTCGTCGCTGTTGAGATGGTGTTTTCCGTCGCCACACTCCTCGCTTGATGTTGTTCGAGAGAAATGGCTGACTGCCGGCTTGCCTGAACCGCAGGACGACGATCCTGCTTCCCTCGTCTCCAACGACTTTCCAAGATGACAATATCTCGGTCGTGAGCAGGGACGATAACACAGCCTCCGCAGCAGCTGGTAATCCGGCGACTGGCATGGCGTTGTACTGTGTTTTCTCAAAAATTTACGGAGCAGTGAGAGAGAGAGAGAGAGAGAGAGAGAGAGAGAGAGAGAGAGACTTTAGACTTTAGACTTTAGATTTATTTGCATAGGCCAGCGGCCCGTCACAAGTGTACTCACGTAATACAATATCGACTTATTTGCATACCGATTTTCTCACTTCGTATTTTAAATGCATAATATATGTACATTGCCACATTCCGAGTCATCATTACATTCCTGCCATCAATTAGGTAGTCAAGGCTCCTATACTTCGCCGCTCGTAGATATCTATTGAGATACATCTGCCTGACGTCTTCATAAAATGGACAATCCATAAGAAAGTGTCGTTTATTCTCCAAGCTGTCATCACAAAATGGACAATACAAACTTTTACCCCTTTAATATGTTCTGTTTATATTCAACTCGTTTATTCCTAGCCTGAATCGTATCAAAATATCAAGAGAGAGAGAGAGAGAGAGAGAGAGAGAGAGAGAGAGAGAGAGAGAGAGAGAGCTGAACTGGACAGAACTGAACAGAACTGAACAAATGTATTGTGCAAAGGCCGCCGGCCCATTACACATTGTTTTAAATGCAAAAGCGCAAAAAAACCACGGCACGAACGAAAGAGTTCAACAAAACTGGCATCCTCCATTGGCTTGAACGCTCTCCACGGAAACACGGAAACCAGTCCGTCACTGTGTTGAAAACGTCACGGGAAATCACTTTTTCCGCGCAGTCCTTGAGAGCAGCTGTCGTGGCGGTGGCCTGCCTGTTTCTCTGGCAACCCTGCCACGCTGGGGAACAGCTGATGTAAGACGGCTTCGATGATCGCTGATTCCTCGGGCATCAGTTGATGATGGCTGTAGGATGGTCTTGTGTACTGGTTCTTCCGCGCGATCGGCAGGCGACGACTGGAGGGATGCAGTGGGATCAGTTGCTTTTTCAGTGCCGCCAGACTGAGATTTTGAGCGTCGGAGCACTGCTTTCCTCTGTGCTGCTGCGAGACCAGTTGTTCGTCATCTCATCAAATTTCTTTTCGAAGGCAGCTCTGAAATGCTCAAGATCTTCCAAAGTAGCCTCCTTATTATGTGATGGCGGTGAAGTGTTGGCAGTCACTGTGTTGTCCGGAGGACCAAACGAAGCTTGAGCGAGAGCATCTGGGATGTCGGATGGGACTACTGCAACTTTGCCATTCCTGTTTGTGGGGTCAAAGGTCAAGGTTTTCGAGCGTCATAGCTTGTTGGGGCACTGGCACGGGATTCTCGTGCAACATTAGGAGCAATGACAGAAGAATTCGCGACTTCAACATCAGCGTTATTCAGATTTGACAAATGGTAATTCTGTCTCAGCTCACTCATTCTTCCGTGATATTTCGCCTGTTGCTGGTCTCGTCGCCTCTGAGCAGGTGTTTTCCTCCTTCAGAAGCCGCCCGTAGTACTTGTGAACAATGGCCGACCATCACTTTGCTTGAATCTTAGTACCACAACGGTGTTTCCACGTTCCCCGTCCACCTTCCGTGAAGTGATCTCCTCCGTCCCAAGCAGAGAAGTTAGTAGAGTCTCCAGGGCAGCTGGTAGTTCAGCGACTGGCATGGTGTTTTTCTCTTGAGTGGAAACACACAGGCGGACCAGAAATGACGGGAACACGTCTTACTGGCGCGAGCGCTAGCCACTGAGTTGAGAGAGAGAGAGAGAGAGAGAGAGAGAGAGAGAGAGAGAGAGAGAGAGAGAGAGAGAACGAACGAAAGGCTTATTGTTCAGGCCACCGGCCTATTACAATTGGTTACAAATTATTTAAACGAGAAACTAAACGTCAGGGGTCAGGTGGGTAAGGTGGGATGGGATCAAGACTTCAACAACAAGTTTTGTTGCGCGAGTCGCGAGAGCGAAAAAGTTCATCACTGTCCATCACGTCAGTTACCTCTTCTTGGAGCGCCAGGGCTGCTGCCGACGGCGGGGTGGATGGGTACCGGTCGCTCTCGCCTAGCTGGTGGAGTAGCCGCACCGAGACGGCCGTGCTGTGTACCAGACGAGACACCTGCGGTCGAAGGGATCGGCGGCTGCGACGAAGCCTAGACGATTCCACGGTCGACACGTGGATCACTTGACACGGAGGTAGCGCACTCAACCGCCTTTGCCTCTGCCTCTTCCTCGCGTTGCCACTTGTCTCGGAAGGGCTGCATTACCTTGTCCATGATTTGTTTTATTCTAGCGGAACGCTCTGACTCCTCTGGCGCTGCATTTTCACTAACAGCTGACGAGGCTGTGCTTTTTCGGTTGGAGGCTAATGTGTGATCCGATGACCCACTTTCAGTGCTTACACACTTCTCAGCATGCTTTTCATGTGTGTTGCTTGGGTTTGGCGAGTATAGTGCAGTGGGCAAGGCGGACGACGAAACTGATGAAGTTTCTTGTAGAACGGACTCAGGACAAGCAGTGGAGGGACACAAACTCGACGGAGCTTGCTTACTAGCAAGGTCGGTGTTTCGGTAGTTGTTACGTCTCTGCTGGTCTCTGCGCAGCTGGGCGAGAGGTTTTCATCTCCAGTAGTTTGTCGTTTGATTGGAGGAAGATGGCTGACCAGATTGGGACGTTAATCTGAGAACCACGACAGTGGCGTTCCTTTCACCAAATACTTTGAATGAGGACATGGTATCGCTGTCCAGAAGAGTGGAAAGCATAACCTCCAATGCAGCTGGAAACCCAGTTACTGGCATGTTTTACCACCTTTCACTTCAACCGGCGAAAATGTAGGAGAGAGACGTGAAAACGTCCTGCCACTGAGGTGATCGCGCCGGAAGTAAGAGAGAGAGAGAGAGAGAGAGAGAGAGAGAGAGAGAGAGGGGGGGGGAGAGAGAGAGGGGAGGAGAGAGAGAACGAACGAACGAACGAACGAACGAGTTTATTTGCTCAGGCTACCGGCCCATCACAACATTACAAATAGAAAACTTCGGTTGACGCAATTTTCACAGCCTCGTGTCTCCTTTGAATTGCATGGTGCAGGTACCGTGTTATTGATTTTATCATGTTCATATCTTGTATAGACAGCAGGTTCTTAATATTGACAGTTTCGTGGGGTTCAATCACATCATATATGTACATCTGTCGCAGATCAGCATAAACTGGACATTCTAGCAGGAAGTGTTCTTCTGTTTCTTCAACTTCATAACAGGCTGGACAAGTAGACACTGATGAAGATTGATCTTTAAATCGATTCTGGTGGGTAAATAAATATGATAATCCGCATCGAAAACGAATATATGTATCTCGAAATATCTTTTTGTCAATGGTTTGCAGAGAGAGAGAGAGAGAGAGAGAGAGAGAGAGAGAGAGAGAGAGAGAGAGAGAGGCAGGCAGGCAGGCAGGCAGACAGGCAGGCAGACAGGCAGACAGGCAGACAGAGTGAGAGAGAGAGAGAGAGAGAGAGAGAGAGAGAGAGAGAGCCGGAAGTGAGAGAGAAAGAGAGAGGCAGGCAGGTAGGCAGACAGACAGACAGACAGGCAGAGAGAGAGAGAGAGAGAGAGAGAGAGAGAGTTTTCAGTCGTCCTAATAGTCACACTGTTTTCATTTTAAAGGCCACAGGAAGATGGAGATTCATTGTACAAGTGTTAACCCTCACTAAATAAAGCAGTTGAATTGGACTGAATTGAAAGTTTCTCACTTGAGGACGCCGAACTTTCCTGGACCCGTGCGCATGAGAAGGAAGTAACGTCTTACTTTGGAAGTCGGTGTCAGGTAGGTGAAGTAAAATCACTACTACGGGATGCATGAGTCGGAAGCAATGGTAGTAACGATGTAGCAAATCGAGGTCAATCCTACTTAAACCATCGACTAGAGGCTTGTTCAAATCTCTCTTAGAAAGCCTGCGCAGAACTACATTTCACCTACAACTTCGTTCAGGCTTCGCAGTCGAGTCGTTCAAGGCCGAGTGTGATTGAGTGTCAACTACGCTTCGCCTTCGCAGTGCCTGCGGAGTTGGAGCCTGAACGCAGTGCCCGCGGAGTTGGAGCCTGAACGCAGTGCCTGCAGAGTTGGAGCCTGAACGCAGTGCCTGCGGAGTTGGAGCCTGAACGCAGTGCCTGCGGAGTTGGAGCCTGAACGCAGTGCCTGCGGAGTTGGAGCCTGAACGCAGTGCCTGCGGAGTTGGAGCCTGAACGCAGTGCCTGCGGAGTTGGAGCCTGAACGCAGTGCCTGCGGAGTTGGAGCCTGAACGCAGTGCCTGCGGAGTTGGAGCCTGAACGCAGTGCCTGCGGAGTTGGAGCCTGAACGCAGTGCCTGCGGAGTTGGAGCCTGAACGCACTCCAGGAGTTACTCCAACTTCGCCCATGTAGTCGCCATTTCTTTTCGGTTTGCATGGAAAATGTTGGATTGTTTCAAAATAGAATAAATGAAACCTATACAAAGAAAGAGTAAGCAAAGAACTGCATTAATGTCTCAAAGCTATATGTAGAATTCATCAATAGTTCATTTAAATAGACGGGCGCACGGGAGGACGGCGGTCAGGAGGGCGGGAGTATGGATGGATGGACCGACATATGGATGGACGGCTTTTTTATACCGTTCTTGCCCACAATCAACAGTAGTGATTATTTTGGCACGATTTCCCTGCTGTTTTTACTCCTGGGTGGGGAGAAGCAATGCGAGTTAAGCATCTTGCTCAAGGATGCAACTCTGGGAACCGCGCAGCTTCGAGTGCCGTACCCACTGGCCGCTAGCGACTGTGGGTCCAGTGCGCTAACCACTCGGCCCAGAGCCGATGGACGGACGAGTGGATGGACGGACAAGTGGATGGATGGAGAGACAAGCGAAAAACTCAACACATTGAATGACACAAATTTGCTCGTACCTTTAAAGCATCGTTCATTGAACCCTCTTCAGCTCACGTAAAGGGAAGCAACCTTGTAAAATTTAACGCTTACCTTAATGAAGATTACATTTTTATAAAAGTTTTCAAATATAAGTTTTGTTTTCTTCCTCTTGATAACATATTTCTCTCACAAAAAAATAACCATCTTTCCTGAGAGGGTCAACTAAAGGGCATAAACAAGTTAAACTGCTAGAATAGCTCATAATATATGAAAACAAGCCCAGTTCCCTTCCCAAATCCCACTGACGTCTTATCTACAGCACAGTTACACTCTCCATCTCCTGCAAGTGGGAAAAAAAGTTTTCCCCTTGACGACAATCCATGCTGACCCTACTGGTCCAGGACACAGTACACCATTCAGGAATGTCATGATGGACACTTTTTAATTCAGAGAAGTTTGTTTTCTTCTTCATGACAACATACTCTCTCACACAGAAAATACTCACCTTTCCTATGAGGGGCAGATAATGAGAAAACAGAATAGTCAAGAATCTATTGAGATATACAGACTGTCAACTCCAATACCCTTTCCAAATCCATCTCACGTGTGTAGAGCAATTTTTTCGGGACACAGCGGGACTTCTAGGGTAAGGAAAAGTTATCGCAGAAAGGAAAATGTTCAATACATCTTGATATTCATGAAGACCAACAGAGGAAGAAAGGAAAGGCGGAAAAGAAAAAGAAGAGAAACAAAACTTTCTGGAGTCGGAATGGTTCCGTATTACTTGTGTCCCTTGTCTGTCAGACATGTTCCATTCGTTGTCATCTGCACCACAGTGGATTTGAGCAAACTTCTCAAAAAAGGTTTGTCCTTAAAGCCTGGACCAAAAAAACAAAGCGGCAAACTACAATAAGATGCGATTATTTCTTTGACGGAATCCCTGGAAGCAAGAAGAACAATAGAGGCAAGTTTTGTGGCGAGGATGTGAAGTCGTGAAAAATCAATCTATGGGTTTGTACAAAGTTGTTGCCCAACTCCTAGGAATGCGAGAAAATAAAAAGAAATTGAGAAAGCTAAGCCTCAATCGAATAAATCAATGACAAGAGTTTTAAAAAAATGAAACCTCGCAAGTGATTGAGCAATTTAAAACTTTTCTGTATACCCCAAATCTAACAACTTGTTTTCTGTTGTCCTTCAGAGACGTCCTGAAAACTCCCGTTAAACTCGCTCTGCCGTCGGAAAGGAAAGCTCCATCTCGATGAAGGCTACAAGAGACCCGACGTCCACAGCTTCTCACGTATTCATTTCCTGACCGCATCCATTTCCGTCTCCACCCAGGCTCAAAGGGAGGCAACCCTCCCCGAGCGGGCCGTGCACGGTTGTCCGCCCTTGGCGCGCCGGGCATTTGTTAGAGGGCGCTGTTGTATGCGCGTCGTGGGTGGCTCTGATGTATGGCCCCAGGGGAGGGAATTCGGGAACAGCATGTATAACGCATGGCGGTCGGTGTGCCCCCATGGGAACTGAGGCCGTCCGATAGATGGCGTAGCAGCGCTGAGCTTTTCCCTTTAAGAACTGCTTTGCACGACATCCGGAGTCCCCAATTGCACAGAGAAGAGCTGTGAACCGCCGTCTGACCTTTCCACGTGTGACCTTTGCCCTTTGGCGATGCCTATTGACTTGGTCAAGACTTTCCTCGAGATGTCAAATGTGTTTTTAGATTGTTTGTAAGCAACGGGTGATGGTCTTTCTGCAACTGGTGAGGGTTGATTTAATTATTCGTGCTTGGATTCGCATAAATCTACTGACTTTTCTCACCCTGTCTTGAAAATTCGGTGACAATAAAGCTGAGAATTATTCAATTTTTACGGAAACATTACTTTAATACACGGAGACAGGGTTCGCTTCATTATACTTTCTTTTTCTCTTAATTTTACTTTAAACTATTGCCTGACACTCACATGGACACGGGTGTTTTCATCATCGTGTATTTTTCAGATCATGTTCAGGTTTTTTTCCCAAGGCATGTGTTCATAATGATTTTTACCTCCTGTCTTCCTCAAATTATGTTAAGCTTTTTCCATGATCCAAGGCATGTTATCATGTCCAGGTAAAATTACCCAAAACTCCTCTGGCCATCAGTTCATCCTTTCATTAGTCTATCTATCCGTCACCGATTCATCCAAACCACCAATTGTCCATGCCCCCATCTAATCACTCAGGCATCTATCCATCCACTCATCTACACATCCACTCCTCCATTCATCCATCATCCATCCATCCATTTTTCACCCGTCTATCCTCTATCCATCTAACCATCCGTCTCATCCACTTATTTTATGCGCCACTCCGTCCGTCCACCCGTTTATTCATTCATGCATTCATCCACTCATCTGTCCATCCATCCATCAGTTAACCTGCATTTCTGACTTCCGCCAGCTCGTCCAATCTCTCATCCATTCCAACGATGTCCATTCATACAATAGCCATCCATACGACGCTCATGCAATAATCCACTCAGCCGTGTTGGGAAGGATTTGTCATCCATTCGTATACTCGTCCACCCTTTCAGCCAGCCACCCACTCGTTCCCAGCCAGTTATCCAGCCATCCAGGTATCTGCTCATATATTTTGTCCAGCCATCAGTTCTACCATCAAACTGACTTCCACGCATCCACCCATATAAAACCTTTCAACCATCATTCTACCCTTCCATCTGTAGATCAGTCCATCCTTTAGCCCAACACCCCAACCCATTCATCTAGAACCACAACGTCGTCATCGATCATTCCATCCTTCAAAACAACCTGTCCCTTCTCGTTTCCTTCTCCTCTTTCATTATCCGTCTCTTCTTCCGCCGAAAGCCTGTTCCCGATGACTGCCTGTGCTCCCGTCCGATTCCTTTGTTCATCCATGCCAGGGAATGTCCATAAGTGACTGGTCTGTTTTTGTCCCCTCTGACGTCACATCCTGCTCCATTCAGACTCACACGCCTGGAGCCAGGAGCAGATATTGTCGGTCACGTGAGGTCTGGCAGTTGGGGGTCGCGTGCAGAGGACTCACGGCGCGTCCTTGTGTCGGCCATCTTGGATCGTATTGACGCTGGCCAGCTTTCTTCCACAAGCAGGCCGGACGTAATTATCCTTATGGAAGCCTCCCCGCCGAGGTGCGAACTTTCTTCTGGCTAACAAACCCCTTCCTGAAGGACAGGGCTCCGCCAGCGCCTGACAGACTCTGGACAGAATTACGCTAGCAGACCTCTATTGGGCTCCAAGCGTGTACAGACATGCAGGAAGGCGCACAGCCAGCAGGAGAGAAAGTACCGTACCTCATGTTGACGGGTGGAAACAAGTCTGAGGCAGCTGGAGATAAAACTGTGGAAGTCAGCGTTGTGTTGATGATGGAAGATTCGCCGGAAGTAGTCTTAGGAGAGAGAGGAGAATGTCAAGGCGGTGAGTTTCGCAGAGACTGAAGTAAATGTGGCAAAAGCAAGCGCCACAACAGATGCGGGGCATTGTCCAATCACAAGATTTGGCGGGTGAACACGTCATATTAATAATATGCAGGTAGGTCACGATCTACGTTTTAGGCATTCTGTGCATCCGAGCAAAGATTATAGGTTACACATGTGTAACCTATAATCTTTGATCCGAGTCAGTATTGACTCTGGCACAGTTCGCAGTGAATGCGTAATAGACTTGACCCTTCGCGTTACAGCATTGCGCCAAAAATAGTTCGTTCTGATAGTATTTTTCTCTCCACTTTTTACAGAAATCATTCAAATGTCAAAACTTGTTTCCATTTTAACGCAAACATGTTATTTTTTCGAATAAACGCTTGTTTATTGTCTCAACAAGAGTAAGTAAAGAGTTTTGTGCGAAATAGTCTTAGAACTACTTTAACGGCGTATGTCAGGGAGCAGATCGGCTATCGCACGAACCTCTCGTGTGACCTCCATTTGCATAAATTGGACGAAAACCTTCCATCACGTGATGTCAACTGAGCTAGAGATACTTTCGCCGGCAGGCGAAGTCTCTCGTGAACTAGAGTGCGTTTTAGGATACTCTACGGTTTAGGATATGACACTACCATGGGCCACCGTGTCTTCTCCTTTCTTCATTACCCTGTTTCAGCGACTGCTGGTTCGGCTTTACGTGCCCGAATGACCCGTATCCCCATTTAGTATTGCCAGGAATGCCCAGCTTTCATAGGACTTTTCCCTAGTCACCGAATCTACCTTAAGAGTAGTGAGGATAAAGTAAGTATTAATAAGGTAAAAGTAAGAGTAGAAATACTAGTAGTAAAGTGGTAGTAGTAGCAGTAGTAGCTGTCATGGTGGTTGTGGTGATGATTGTAGCAGTGGTTCTAACAGCAGCAGTGGTAGCCATAGTAGAAGTAGTAGTATCAGTAACAGTTGTGGTGGTTGTAATGTTGATGGTGGTAGAAGCAGTGGTTTAACAGCAGTAGTGGTAGTTGTGGTGGTGGTGGTGGTGGTGGTAGCAGTAGCAGTAGTAGTAGTAGCAGTAGCAGTAGCAGTAGCAGTAGTAGTAGTAGTAGTAGTGGTGGTGGTGGTGGTGGTGGTGTGGTGGTGGTGGTGGTTGTATTAGCAGTAGCAGCAGTAGTAGTAGTAGTAGTAGGAGTAGTAGTAGTAGTGGTGGTGGTGGTGGTAGTAGCAGTAGTAGTAGTAGTAGTAGTAGTAGTAGTACTAGTAGTAGTAGTAGTGGTAGTAGTAGTAGTAGTAGTAGTAGTAGTAGTAGTAGTAGTAGTAGTAGTAGTAGTAGTAGTAGTAGTAGTAATAGTAGTAGTAGGAGGAGTAGTAGTAGTAGTAGTAGTGGTGGTGGTGGTGGTGGTGGTGGTGGTAGTAGTAGTAGTAAAGCAGAAACAGTAGCGGTAGTTTACATACAAACTCTTGTTACTTCAAACACATCCATGCAAGCTTCATGGCCCTAGCAGTCCCCTGCACCCGCCTTGTGGCGGGACACTGTTCCACAGCTGCACAGAAAGAGTCTCCACGCAGTGAGAACTCTGCCAGCTCGGGGGCAACTCTACCCGGACATTGCAGTCTATCGATCGGTACTTTCTCACTAGGTCAGTCGGCGGATCGTGTTGCACGCCAATCGTGTAGGTTGACTCTTGCGAAAATGGACCCCACGGCGTAGAGAGCACAGCGCGTAACTGTGCCATCACGGACTGCCAGAGCCGCGACTCTGACTTCATTCATCACGTCCCTTGCTCGCCGCTGCATCCGTTCCGGTCTCCGATGAGGGATGAACAGGGCGGCTCGTGCCTGGTTTTGAAGTCGACGTTTGTCAGGAAACTCCGACAGGCGTGTCGGCCACTGCCGCCGAGCCCATTTCCGGCAGCGTGCCGTAGTAGCGTCCCTTGTCGCTCTCTCCAGGCGGAGAGTCTTGTTTGGATCCGCTCAGAGGTTCCCACCCCACCCCTCGGCTGTGTTCATGTCGTGCTGCGTCGCTGTGCGTTTCTTTTATAAAACAGCGGCGTAGAACGTACTCGTGTGCGTGCACTGGTCTGAGAGCCCCTCGGTTGCGTTCACATTGTGCTGCGCTGCTATGCGACTTTAAACCAGCAGTTTAGAACGTACACATGTGCATGTACTGCTCTGAGAGCCCTTGAGTTTCTTTCATATACTGCTGCGTTGCTGTGTGTTTCTTTATCAAAAGTGGTGTGGAATGCACATGTACTGCTCTGAGGTCCCATCGTTGTGTTAACATAGCAACATAATAATAATAATAATAATATGATAATTTATAACGCGCACATATCTCACCACTTAGGCGACTCAAGCATAGCATAGCATAGCATGGCACGGCATAGCATAGCATAGCATAGCATAGCATAGCATAGCATAGCATAGCATAGCATAGCATAGCATAGCATAGCATAGCATAGCATAGCATAACATAACATAACATAACATAACATATAACATATAACATATAACATAACATAACATAACATAACATAACATAACATAACATAACATAACATAACATAACATAACATAACATAACATAACATAACATAACATAGCATAGCATAGCATAGCATAGCAAAGCATAGCATTACATAGCATGACATAACAACCTGACATGACATTACATGACATAATATAACATAAAACATAACATATTTATTCATTCATATCATGGAAATCAAAAGTTACATTTCACTATAAGTAAGTCCTGGCTATGTACAACATACACATCCGAATACAGGACAAAACGTTACAAACAAGAGGCGATATAAACTGAACAAGAGAAAGCGGTTTCGTTGCCAGAGGTTAAGATCAAACTGCAGTTCTTTAATGAATGGTGTTTACAGTGCTTATGGCAGTTCTTTAATGAATGGTGTTTACAGTACTTATGGCAGTTCTTTACTGAATGGTGTTTACAGTACTTATGGCAGTTCTTTAATGAATGGTGTTTACAGTACTTATGGCAGTTCTTTAATGAATGGTGCTTACAGTACTTATAGCAGTTCTTTAATGAATGGTGTTTACAGTATTATGGCAGTTCTTTACTGAATGGTGCTTACAGTACTTATGGCAGTTGGTACTAAAGATTGACACCATCTGTCTGTGTGTTTTTGGCGGACGAAATTTGTTGGCTGCAAGGTTGGATTCTGGAGTGAAGCTCTGTGTGGAGGGGACAATCTGCATTTCTCGTGATGTTTGATATCTTCTTTCTCACCCGACTTTGGTAGATCTGGCTGATAGTTTCTACTGGTATCACATTAAGTCTTATTTTTATCACCTTGCGCTGCGCCCTGCTAACTTTTCAAAATGCCAGCTTGGTGCTCTAAAAACTATCATGGGTGCAGTCATGTCTCTCTGCATTGAGCTGCCTTTTCTGTTCATAATAATGGCGTGGAATTTCCGTCTACCAGCAGCAAGAGCTCGACGGAACTGCTCATAGTCTCCTGCCCTGTGCTGCGCTATTTTGTGTGTGTTTCAAAATGGCGGTTTGGGGTACACTATCTTCAGGGACTTCCATAGGTGCGTGTATTTTTATACCTCTGTGCTGTGCTGCGCTATTTTGTGTGTTTCAAAATGGCGGTCTGAGGTACACTTGCTTCAGGGACTTCCAAGGGTGCGTTTATATACTTCTGTGCTGTGCTGCACAACATTTTCAAAATGGCTGCGTCGAACGCTTCTGCCCGTAAGACTCCACGGCTTTGTTCATACGTGACTGCGCTACATGGCACTTTTGTCCAAGAGTCATCAATTTTTTCTGATCATGCCGAGAACTGTGTGCCAACATGAAATGGAATTGTAATATCCGCACAGTATTTGATGTCGCGTCCTGTTTTTCATTGTGGAGCGAGTGAATGAGAAGCGCTTCTACGACTGTTGTTGCAACGAACTCGATCGCAAAACAAAAGGTACGTTGCCTGGTTCAATGGATATGTATCCTCTCTGGTTATCTGACTTAGGTACGTTGCCTGGTTCAATGGCTATGTATCCTCTCCGGCTACCTGACTTAGCAACGTTGGTTTTCAAGATTCGAATAAATCACTTATGACCTTTGCGACTTCCAAATCGTATTTTGGTATTTAAGGCACCTAAAATGTTCATGAAAGAAGCAAGTTGAGAGGAAACGATTCAAATTAATGAGGCTACCTGATGTTTCAGCTGGATAGAACTCTTATCTGAATTAAGGATATCTCAAATTCGTTTTTCTCTTCCATGCTGCTCATCTTCTCCAGCCTGCTTGCATGAGATTATACATACTGACTGTCACATGTGTTAACTATACGATCAAGCTTTTGCGTGAATTTGGAATGCCACGATTTTTTCTGAGTATCAAGAATTCCAATTCCTATTTGATTTGTAACCACGCTAGTGGTTGTTGGTGGTGGTGGTGGTAGTAGTAGTAGTAGTAGTAGTAGTAGTAGTAGTAGTAGTAATAGTGACAGTAGAAGTAGTAGTAGTAATAATAGAAGTAAAAGTAGTTATAGTATAGCAGTAGCAGTAGTAGTAGCAGTAGTAGTAGTAGTAGTAGTAGTAGTAGCAGCAGCAGCAGCAGTAGTGGTAGTAGTAGCAGCAGCAAAAGAAGAGGAGGAGAAAGAAAAGGAGAAAGAGGAGGAAGAAGAGGAGGAACAAGAAGGGCAAAGCCCATACGACTCACATGCTTGACCTTGACCTTTACAAGACCTTGACCTTCAGGTGACCCTCATGGTCAAGATCAAACAACTACACCTAGCAATGACATCATACACTAAAAAATGCTTTACACATTTTCCTACCAAATTACATGTGGTCTTGACCCAAGGTCAAGGTCATCCAAGGTCATGCAACACAAAGCTGTTAATTCAAGACATAGGAAGCACAATGGTGCTTATTGGCACTTTCTACCATGAGATATGGTCACTTTTAGTGGTTCACTACCCCATTTTGGTCACATTTCATAAGGGTCAAAGTGAACTTGACCTTGATGATATGTGATCAAACGTGTCTCATGATGAAAGTATAACATGTTCCCCACATAATTATTAAGTTTGAAACAGTTATCTTCCATAGTTCAGGATCAAGGTCTCTTCAAAATATGTATACAATCCAACTTTGAAGAGCTCCTGTGATCTTGACCTTGAAGCAAGGTCAACCAAACTGGTATCAAAAGACTTTGCCCTATATACCATATATAGGTGAGGTATCCAATCTCAAAAACTTCAGAGAAAATTGAGAAAATGTGAAAAATGGCTGTTTTTTAGACAACATTTATGACCCCTGCGACCTTGACCTTGAAGCAAGGTCAAGTCACTATGTATGTTTTTTGACGCCTTGTCATCATACACTATCATGCCAAATTGGGTGTTGATAGACTTAATAGTCTTCGATAAAAATCCAACGTTAAAGTTTTAAATGGACGCCCGGACGCCCGGACGCCCGGACGGACGAAACGGGTGAGTACATAGACTCACTTTTGCTTCGCATGTGAGTCAAAAAGGAGGAGGAGGAGGAGGAGGAGGAGGAGGAGGAGGAGGAGGAGGAGGAGGAGGAGGAGGAGGAGGAGGAGGAGGAGGAGGAGGAGGAGGAGGAGGAGGAGGAGGAGGAAGGAGGGGAGGGGGAGGAGGCGAATGAATATTTAAATCAAGACTAGATTTGCTCTCACCAGCTGCAGTGATTGTCATTGTCAAAGACCTTACGTATCCTACAAAGTAGGATAGACCTCTGGGGCGGGTTTCAAAATGCGAAGATCTCGGTAGATCTACGCAGATCTCGCCAACTGGGCAGTTTCATTCTTTGTTTGCTCGCGAGCCAATCGTAGACGAGTGTAGATTGAACGAGGCAGCTTGAGAGGTGCCTAGCTAGTGAGATTCAAGATGGCGGACAGCATGAGCATCGTGTCACTAGGAGTGACGTTTTTGGACGAGTCTTCGGTTAACTTTAACTTTCTTGGTTTACGGTAAGGTTTGAGGTTATCCCTCCAGGTTTACTGGAGGTCCTACAGACTTTATCCCTCCAGGTTTACTGGAGGTCCTACAGACTTTATCTGTCTGTCTGTCTGTGTGTGTGTGTGTCTGTCTGTCCCGTCTCCACGGCTTATATCTCAAAAACTACTGGACGGATTTCCTTGAGATTTTGCACACTAACTGGAAGTTAGGTCCGATTGAATGTATCAAATTTTCAGAATCGAGGCTTGAAGAGAAAGTGGTTTTTTTAAGGTCGTATAATCGAAGCACCTCTCTAAACATTATTGAAATGACAATTGACGGAAAAGCCAAATTTGACGTCATTAATAACGTTACGTCATTTGCAAGTACAATTTCGATCCTATATGCCAGGACACGAATTTCGAAACACCTGGGGATGGTGAAATTCCAACATGT
>JAWQFJ010011958.1:0-15800 GCA_034096865.1 Theodoxus fluviatilis
GGACTGAGCTCTGTGTTGCTCCAAGTCAGAAGGGGAAGAGGAAAGCGCCAGAGAGACCCGACCCGGCGACCCGCTGCCAGCGACAGGGCGTCTACCCGTGGCGGCAACACCTAGGACAGTGGCTCGAGGGGCGCTTGTCACAACTGACAGACAGCTGCCAGCAGGTATTTTGCAGTTTTCTTTCATGGAAACATTATGGCACATTGGGCGAAATTTTTGAAGGAGACAAAAAAAAAAAAAAAAAATAGAACAAAGAAAGAAGAACCCTGACCTTTTCCTTCCTGCCTCGCTCCAAAATTTGGTTCGTGTGTGCTGCTAGAGACGCTTTGTTGAATACTTGAAACTCGACAGTAGTTGAAAAATGGATTTCAAATGTTTTGTGTCGCCGCTGCAGCGGAACATTATCCGAGAGTGATGAGCGAAGAGTCGGTGGTGTTGTATTGCACTTGATAAAACACCCAGCATCGCTGGGGTCAGTTGAGGAAACGGTATGACACTTATTTATGACTAACATGCTTGCGTTCAGATATTAGGGCAATCAGCTGTTTATGTCAGAATAAAGATGTAATAGTGTTGTGGGGCGTGTACATTCCACTCTGCCTGGATCTCCGCTTATTCTTACCTTAGGCTGGTGTTGAGAACTAGAAACGTGGGAATTATTAGTGCTGCGTGAGCTAGTGTTTGTTTTGCTCATCTATCAACAGCCCTGTCGCCCTCATTGTTCCTTTGTTGGTTTGTGGCGACTTCAGATGCATCGCACTTCGTAATAACAATGTGGTAGAAGCCGTTGTAGCAACTTTTCTGATAGAACATGGTGATTTGGCTTAACAAATTCCCGTTGTTCCCGAGGGAGATAAACATTTAAGTAGAAACGATTTTTTGGTAAGGAACTGTTGTCACAGCGTCACAGACTTGCTTGATTCATGTTGTATACACTGAGACTATGTTAAACATATCTGGAGATTTAAATGGCAAGTTTACCTTACATTCAACGCAACGCAGTGACAAAATCAGCATATCCGCAGTACCGATATGTCTGGTTTCGAATGAATGTTGGTTCAACGCCTAGATAGTACTCACTTTCTGTGAAAGAAATCATGATTCTGTACGCCCATCATTATGCTTGGAGTTATGTACTACAAAGCGTCGACAGAATACCGGAACACACGTTCGTTGCAAAATTGTAACAAAGAAAGCTTTCCCCCCCCACCGTTCCCAAACAACACGTGTATAGGGGGGCCAAAGGATTCTCCAGGCCTCTGCCCATTGGACTGGACACGTCATACTTATGGACAAGTGCAGGATCCCGAGACAACTGTTCTATGGAAAACTCACCCCGGGCAGCCGCAACCGGGGACGGCCAAGAAAGGGATCAAAGACAACCTCAGGACAAACCTCAAGTGGATGGACCTTCATCCCCGCCAGCTTGAAACTGCAGCCTCCGATCGAAGCACTGGGCTAAACCGTTCCATGTCGATCGTGCTATGTACGTCAGAGGACCTCTGTCAAGGGGCGTACAGGGAAGGTTCCTCTGGGATGGATGATCCCCACCGTTCCTTTTGAGATGGTGGCTGTGGATTTGATCGGTCCAGTCATACCTACTTCTGATTGTGGGCATACATACGCGTTGGTGCCTGTCGATTATGAGAAAAGGTACCCGATGGCTACCCTGAAATAATACGAGAAAACAAATTATAACTTCCCCTAAAGAAACAATGAGAAATCGAAATAATGAGGCAGAGAAAATGAAACCGCGAAAAAAAACAAGACCTACAACCCACTCAAACAATTACAGAAATGAAGAAAGTCTGCGACAATAGGCGATAGAAAACAGCAAGCGATGATAATCTTACCTCTTGAGATCTGGACTAAAGAGTGGCAGGTTCAGCAGCACAGGCAGCACAGACACCAAAAAAAGGCACATGCAACACACCGTCGCCAACAGGGAGAAAATCCCATCGACTTAGCCACAATACCAAAAGCATAGTGTCCACAAGGCACATAGACCTACAGAGAGTCATAGAACTTTTTACAATAAGTGAAATACAGCAACTGACTGAATTAGAATTCCCTGCGATACATAGAGTAGTGTTATATGAAATTTTCGTGCAAAACAGATTATGCACTACTATGATGATATAGCGTAGGAGTCCGCAACTTCATAGAAAATCTAACCACAAACCATAGAACTGCAGAGAGTGCTATGCTCAGCAAAATACTTCGAATTATTAGATGGATGGATGGAGTTTTACGGCTTGTCAGCCTGCGTAGCCTATATACGTCAATTGAGCATGAAAGACAATACAATTAAACACAAATAAAGTCATGATGTCCCTAGTTGTTCGCCTCTTACGAATCGCGTAGGGATACGCGGCGGGTCAATTCTTTCCGCGAAGCCACAGGGGAAATATAATTGTAATAACAAAACAGTTAAAATGAGTTAAAAGTCAAAACAAAACTTGTCCAAGTCGTGAGAGTCATAAATAGTTTAACGTATCAACTCCGCCAAAGACGGTCTCAAGCCCGGCTGCAAAAGGAGGAGAGTTGGGCGTGGGGCCAGCAACCCCACCCCGTAAAAAAGAGCTCGCTACAGAAACACCAAGAAGAAACCCAACAGAAATCAAGGACCTGGGAGAAGATGGACCTCCAGCGGGAAAGAATATGACATCGGGCGGTGAAAGCCAGAGTCATCTGGAAGCCGTCAGGCCGACGACCATCGTCTCCACCAGGACCCCCACTACTATCGGTACATGGAACGCGCGGACCATGTACGAGACCGGAAAGTCAGCACAAGTGGCCGCAGAGATGAAGAGGTACAACCTCACCATCCTGGGAATCAGTGAGGCAAGATGGACTGGTTCTGGGCAAAACCGACTGATTTCCGGTGAGTTACTGCTGTTCTCGAGGCATGAGAAAGACGACGCTGCACACACCCAGGGCGTGGCACTGATGTTGTCCAGGGAGCCCTCCTTGGATGGGAAGCTCACGATCCACGGATATTATGACAGCCTCCTTTCGTACCAGGGAAAAGAGGATCAAAATGGACGTAATCCAGTGCTACGCCCCGACGAATGACAGTGAGGAGGAGGAGAAGGATGATTTTACAACAGGCTACTTACCATCATACAAGATAGGCCGAAGAGAAACATCATCATCGTAATGGGCGACTTCAACGCAAAGATAGGCAGCGACAACCGAGGCTATGAGGAGATCATGGGGCAGCATGGGTTAGGCAAAATGAACGATAACGGAGAGAGATTTGCCGACATGTGCGCCACAAGCGACCTGGTCATCGGAGGAAGTGTTTTCAGCCACAGAAGGATACACAAGGCAACTTGGGTGTCACCAGACCTTCGGACGGAAAACCAAATCGACCACGTGTGCATCGTGAGGAAGTTTCGCCGCTCTCTTCAGGATGTACGCGCCGAACGAGGAGCAGATGTTGCTTCAGACCATCATCTCCTCGTTGCAAGATTGAAGCTGAAGCTCAGGAGGAACTGGACTAGGGGCTCCAGCCAGCGACAGAGTTACGATACCAAAGCGCTAAAGGACAACAGGAAGCAGGAAGAGTTTAAGATCACCCTCTCTAACAAGTTCCAGGTCCTAGAAGAGCTGCTTGAGGCGGAGACCACAGAACAACAGTGGCAAGGAGTAAAAGAAGCAGTTAAATCAACATGCAAAGAAGTACTTGGACCAAGAATGCACAACCACAAAGAATGGATATCAGCAGAGACATTGAATATCATTGAAGAGAAAAGAGAAAAGAAGACTGCTATGAACAACAGCAAAACAAGAGCAGCGAAGGCAAAAGCGAATGAAGAATATGCAGAAGCCAACAGAAGCGTGAAGCGCAGCATCAAGGCAGACAAGAAGAACTACATAGAGATGCTGGCAACAGAAGCAGAAGAAGCAGCTTATCATGGCAACGACAGAGACCTGTATTCAACAATCAAGAAACTCTCAGGGAAGTTCGCCAAGCCAGAGAGACCAGTCAAAGACAGGAACGGAAGAGTGATACCGGAAGAGGAAGGACAGAAGAACAGATGGGTCGAACACTTCCAGGAGCTGCTCAACAGACCAGCGCCTGCAAACCCACCAGACGTACCGCCAGCGGAAAGCAACCTGCCATTCGAGTGCGGTGCACCGACCAAGGAGGAGATCCGCAGCGCCATCAAACAACTGAAGAACGGCAAGTCTGCAGGACCTGACAGCTTTCCGGCAGAGGCGCTGAAGGCGGATGTGGAGACCAGTGTGAAGCTCCTATACCCACTCTTCTGCAAGATATGGGAAGGTGAAGAAGTACCAGCAGACTGGAGAGAAGGATACCTCGTCAAACTCTCCAAGAAAGGAGACCTCAGTTCCTGCGCCAACTACAGAGGAATAATGCCGCTGTCCATCCCAGGGAAGGTGTTTAACCGCATCTTACTGAACAGGATGAAAGAAGCAGTCGACCCGCATCTCCGTGACCAACAAGCCGGCTTCCGCAAGGAAAGGTCGTGCACGGACCAGATAGCAACACTGCGCATCATCTTGGAACAGTCCTTGGAGTGGAACTCGCCCCTCTACGTAAATTTTATTGATTACGAGAAGGCGTTCGACAGTGTGGACAGGCTGAGATACTGAGATACTACGGAGTGCAGGAAAAGATCACGAACATCATCAAGAAGTCATACGAAAACATGACGTGCAGGATAGTTCATGGCCGACAACGCACCGACGCCTTTGAAGTACAAACCGGAGTGAGACAGGGCTGCCTGCTTTCACCCTTCCTGATCCTGTTAGCGATCGACTGGATCATGAAGATATCGACAGACCAGAAACGAAACGGCATCCAGTGGACTCTTTGGAAATAGCTAGACGATCTTGACTTTGCTGATGATATGGCTCTCCTCTCTCATACCCAACAACAAATGCAGGAAAAGACCAGCATTGTTGCGGACAACTCAGCAAGCCTGGGGCTCCACATGAACCGAGAGAAAAGCAAGGTTTTCAAGACAAATGCATCCAACAACACACCCATCACAGTTGAAGGCAATGCGCTGAAAGATGTGAAAAGCTTCACGTATCTCGGCAGCATTGTAGACAAGCAGGGAGGAACGGATGCAGACGTCAGAACCCGTATCGGCAAAGCCAGAGCAGCCTTCCATCAGCTGAAGAAGATCTAGGAATCAAGCGCAATAACTACTACTACAAAGATCAGGGTCTTCAATACCATCGTGAAGCCGATCTTGCTGTACGGAGCAGAGACCTGGCGAACTACCGTCACCACCATGAAGAAAATCCAGGTCTTCATCAACACCTGCCTCAGGAAGATCCTCAAGATCCGCTGGCTAGAAAAAAATCTACAATGAACTGTTTTTGAGAAACAGGCAACAGCCAGTTGAGGAAGACGTCCTTCAGAGACGCTGGCGATGGATAGGCCACACCCTTTGCAGACCTGCTTCCAACATCACCAGGCAAGCCCTCACGTGGAACCCAGAAGGGAAGAGGAAGAGAGGGAGGCCATGGAACATCTGGAGCCGTGATCTGGAGGCAGACGCAAAGCGGATGGGAAAGACGTGGGGGCAGCTGGAAAGACTCGCCCAGAACCGAGATGCTTGGAATGAGCTGATTGGCGGCCTACACCCCAGACGGGGTCACAGGCGGAGTAGTAGTACATGCACATTGGCATAACACAAACGCACACTCAGACTCAAAGGCTCGCAAAGAGTATTGATTGCTCTTACGCGCAACATGCAATAACACTTTGTAAGGTCTCCAAGTTGGAAAATCTAGCTGGTCCATTCAGACGCTCAGCAAATCAACAATAAAGTCTTTATCTCAGATTGATTCAGCACCCTTGTCAGCATTGTCTGAAAAGGAGGTCGGGATCGAGAAATTTCGATGCCAACAGACACAACTGCTCAAACACAATTTCGTTTTTTACGTCATGGCCCTCACCGAGCAGACAGTGCCTCTGTTTCGTCCGCACGCAGCACCCAGTCTTGCCTGCAGTAGGCACAGTCCCACCCTAGGCTGCAGGGATCCCCCAGTCTTGCCTGCAGTAGGCACAGTCCCACCCTAGGCTGCAGCGCCCAGTCTTGCCTGCAGTAGGCACAGTCCCACCCTAGGCTGCAGGGATCCCCCAGTCTTGCCTGCAGTAGGCACAGTCCCACCCTAGGCTGCAGCACCCAGTCTTGCCTGCAGTAGGCACAGTCCCACCCTAGGCTGCAGGGATGCCCCAGTCTTGCCTGCAGTAGGCACAGTCCCACCCTAGGCTGCAGGGATCCCCCAGTCTTGCCTGCAGTAGGCACAGTCCCACCCTAGGCTGCAGCACCCAGTCTTGCCTGCAGTAGGCACAGTCCCACCCTAGGCTGCAGGGATCCCCCAGTCTTGCCTGCAGTAGGCACAGTCCCACCCTAGGCTGCAGGGATCCCCCAGTCTTGCCTGCAGTAGGCACAGCCCCACGCTAGGCTGCAGCGCCCAGTCTTGCCTGCAGTAGGCACAGTCCCACCCTAGGCTGCAGGGATCCCCCAGTCTTGCCTGCAGTAGGCACAGTCCCACCCTAGGCTGCAGCGCCCAGTCTTGCCTGCAGTAGGCACAGTCCCACCCTAAGCTGCAGCGCCCAGTCTTGCCTGCAGTAGGCACAGTCCCACCCTAGGCTGCAGGGATCCCCCAGTCTTGCCTGCAGTAGGCACAGTCCCACCCTAGGCTGCAGGGATCCCCCAGTCTTGCCTGCAGTAGGCACAGTAACACCCTAGGCTGCAGCGCCCAGTCTTGCCTGCAGTAGGCACAGTCCCACCCTAGGCTGCAGCGCCCAGTCTTGCCTGCAGTAGGCACAGTCCCACCCTAGGCTGCAGCGCCCAGTCTTGCCTGCAGTAGGCACAGTAACACCCTAGGCTGCAGCGCCCAGTCTTGCCTGCAGTAGGCACAGTCCCACCCTAGGCTGCAGGGATCCCCCAGTCTTGCCTGCAGTAGGCACAGTCCCACCCTAGGCTGCAGCGCCCAGTCTTGCCTGCAGTAGGCACAGTCCCACCCTAGGCTGCAGGGATCCCCCAGTCTTGCCTGCAGTAGGCACAGTCCCACCCTAGGCTGCAGCACCCAGTCTTGCCTGCAGTAGGCACAGTCCCACCCTAGGCTGCAGCGCCCAGTCTTGCCTGCAGTAGGCACAGTCCCACCCTAGGCTGCAGCGCCCAGTCTTGCCTGCAGTAGGCACAGTAACACCCTAGGCTGCAGCGCCCAGTCTTGCCTGCAGTAGGCACAGTCCCACCCTAGGCTGCAGGGATCCCCCAGTCTTGCCTGCAGTAGGCACAGTCCCACCCTAGGCTGCAGGGATGCCCCAGTCTTGCCTGCAGTAGGCACAGTCCCACCCTAGGCTGCAGCACCCAGTCTTGCCTGCAGTAGGCACAGTCCCACCCTAGGCTGCAGGGATGCCCCAGTCTTGCCTGCAGTAGGCACAGTCCCACCCTAGGCTGCAGGGATGCCCCAGTCTTGCCTGCAGTAGGCACAGTCCCACCCTAGGCGCAGGTGCCCAGTCTGCCTGCAGTAGGCAGTCCCCCAGGCTGCACCCAGTCTTGCCTGCAGTAGGCACAGTCCCACCCTAGGCTGCAGGGATCCCCCAGTCTTGCCTGCAGTAGGCACAGTCCCACCCTAGGCTGCAGGGATCCCCCAGTCTTGCCTGCAGTAGGCACAGTCCCACCCTAGGCTGCAGGGATGCCCCAGTCTTGCCTGCAGTAGGCACAGTCCCACCCTAGGCTGCAGCACCCAGTCTTGCCTGCAGTAGGCACAGTCCCACCCTAGGCTGCAGCACCCAGTCTTGCCTGCAGTAGGCACAGTCCCACCCTAGGCTGCAGCGCCCAGTCTTGCCTGCAGTAGGCACAGTCCCACCCTAGGCTGCAGGGATCCCATAGTCTTGCCTGCAGTAGGCACAGCCCCACGCTAGGCTGCAGCGCCCAGTCTTGCCTGCAGTAGGCACAGTCCCACCCTAGGCTGCAGCGCCCAGTCTTGCCTGCAGTAGGCACAGTCCCACCCTAGGCTGCAGGGATCCCCCAGTCTTGTCTGCAGTAGGCACAGTCCCACCCTAGGCTGCAGCGCCCAGTCTTGCCTGCAGTAGGCACAGTCCCACCCTAGGCTGCAGGGATCCCCCAGTCTTGCCTGCAGTAGGCACAGTCCCACTCTAGGCTGCAGGGATCCCCCAGTCTTGCCTGCAGTAGGCACAGTCCCACTCTAGGCTGCAGGGATCCCCCAGTCTTGCCTGCAGTAGGCACAGTCCCACTCTAGGCTGCAGAGATCCCCCAGTCTTGCCTGCAGTAGGCACAGTCCCACCCTAGGCTGCAGCGCCCAGTCTTGCCTGCAGTAGGCACAGTCCCACCCTAGGCTGCAGCACCCAGTCTTGCCTGCAGTAGGCACAGTCCCACCCTAGGCTGCAGCACCCAGTCTTGCCTGCAGTAGGCACAGTCCCACCCTAGGCTGCAGCGCCCAGTCGTGCCTGCAGTAGGCACAGTCCCACCCTAGGCTGCAGGGATGCCCCAGTCTTGCCTGCAGTAAGCACAGTCCCACCCTAGGCTGCAGCGCCCAGTCTTGCCTGCAGTAGGCACAGTCCCACCCTAGGCTGCAGGGATCCCCCAGTCTTGCCTGCAGTAGGCACAGTCCCACCCTAGGCTGCAGCGCCCAGTCTTGCCTGCAGTAGGCACAGTCCCACCCTAGGCTGCAGGGATCCCCCAGTCTTGCCTGCAGTAGGCACAGTCCCACCCTAGGCTGCAGGGATCCCCCAGTCTTGCCTGCAGTAGGCACAGTCCCACCCTAGGCTGCAGCGCCCAGTCTTGCCTGCAGTAGGCACAGTCCCATCCTAGACTGCAGGGATCCCCCAGTCTTGCCTGCAGTAGGCACAGTCCCACCCTAGGCTGCAGCACCAAGTCTTGCCTGCAGTAGGCACAGTCCCACCCTAGGCTGCAGGGATCCCCCAGTCTTGCCTGCAGTAGGCACAGTCCCACCCTAGGCTGCAGGGATGCCCCAGTCTTGCCTGCAGTAGGCACAGTCCCACCCTAGGCTGCAGGGATCCCCCAGTCTTGCCTGCAGTAGGCACAGTCCCACCCTAGGCTGCAGCGCCCAGTCTTGCCTGCAGTAGGCACAGTCCCACCCTAGGCTGCAGCGCCCAGTCTTGCCTGCAGTAGGCACAGTCCCACCCTAGGCTGCAGCACCCAGTCTTGCCTGCAGTAGGCACAGTCCCACCCTAGGCTGCAGCACCCAGTCTTGCCTGCAGTAGGCACAGTCCCACCCTAGGCTGCAGGGATTTCCCAGTCTTGCCTGCAGTAGGCAGAGTCCCACCCTAGGCTGCAGCGCCCAGTCTTGCCTGCAGTAGGCACAGTCCCACCCTAGGCTGCAGGGATCCCCCAGTCTTGCCTGCAGTAGGCACAGTCCCACCCTAGGCTGCAGCACCCAGTCTTGCCTGCAGTAGGCACAGTCCCACCCTAGGCTGCAGCGCCCAGTCTTGCCTGCAGTAGGCACAGTCCCACCCTAGGCTGCAGCGCCCAGTCTTGCCTGCAGTAGGCACAGTCCCACCCTAGGCTGCAGGGATGCCCCAGTCTTGCCTGCAGTAGGCACAGTCCCACCCTAGGCTGCAGCACCCAGTCTTGCCTGCAGTAGGCACAGTCCCACCCTAGGCTGCAGCACCCAGTCTTGCCTGCAGTAGGCACAGTCCCACCCTAGGCTGCAGGGATCCCCCAGTCTTGCCTGCAGTAGGCACAGTCCCACCCTAGGCTGCAGCGCCCAGTCTTGCCTGCAGTAGGCACAGTCCCACCCTAGGCTGCAGCACCCAGTCTTGCCTGCAGTAGGCACAGTCCCACCCTAGGCTGCAGGGATGCCCCAGTCTTGCCTGCAGTAGGCACACTCCCACCCTAGGCTGCAGCACCCAGTCTTGCCTGCAGTAGGCACAGTCCCACTCTAGGCTGCAGGGATCCCCCAGTCTTGCCTGCAGTAGGCACAGTCCCACCCTAGGCTGCAGGGATGCCCCAGTCTTGCCTGCAGTAGGCACAGTCCCACCCTAGGCTGCAGCACCCAGTCTTGCCTGCAGTAGGCACAGTCCCACTCTAGGCTGCAGGGATCCCCCAGTCTTGCCTGCAGTAGGCACAGTCCCACCCTAGGCTGCAGGGATGATCCAGTCTTGCCTGCAGTAGGCACAGTCCCACCCTAGGCTGCAGCGCCCAGTCGTGCCTGCAGTAGGCACAGTCCCACCCTAGGCTGCAGCACCCAGTCTTGCCTGCAGTAGGCACAGTCCCACCCTAGGCTGCAGCACCCAGTCTTGCCTGCAGTAGGCACAGTCTCACCCTAGGCTGCAGCACCCAGTCTTGCCTGCAGTAGGCACAGTCCCACCCTAGGCTGCAGCACCCAGTCTTGCCTGCAGTAGGCACAGTCCCACTCTAGGCTGCAGGGATCCCCCAGTCTTGCCTGCAGTAGGCACAGTCCCACCCTAGGCTGCAGCACCCAGTCTTGCCTGCAGTAGGCACAGTCCCACTCTAGGCTGCAGGGATCCCCCAGTCTTGCCTGCAGTAGGCACAGTCCCACCCTAGGCTGCAGGGATGATCCAGTCTTGCCTGCAGTAGGCACAGTCCCACCCTAGGCTGCAGCGCCCAGTCTTGCCTGCAGTAGGCACAGTCCCACCCTAGGCTGCAGCACCCAGTCTTGCCTGCAGTAGGCACAGTCCCACCCTAGGCTGCAGCACCCAGTCTTGCCTGCAGTAGGCACAGTCCCACCCTAGGCTGCAGCACCCAGTCTTGCCTGCAGTAGGCACAGTCCCACCCTAGGCTGCAGCACCCAGTCTTGCCTGCAGTAGGCACAGTCCCATTCTAGACTGCAGGGATGTCCCAGTCTTGCCTGCAGTAGGCACAGTCCCACCCTAGGCTGCAGCGCCCAGTCTTGCCTGCAGTAGGCACAGTCCCACCCTAGGCTGCAGCACCCAGTCTTGCCTGCAGTAGGCACAGTCCCACCCTAGGCTGCAGCACCCAGTCTTGCCTGCAGTAGGCACAGTCCCACTCTAGGCTGCAGGGATCCCCCAGTCTTGCCTGCAGTAGGCACAGTCCCACCCTAGGCTGCAGCACCCAGTCTTGCCTGCAGTAGGCACAGTCCCACCCTAGGCTGCAGCACCCAGTCTTGCCTGCAGTAGGCACAGTCCCACTCTAGGCTGCAGGGATCCCCCAGTCTTGCCTGCAGTAGGCACAGTCCCACCCTAGGCTGCAGCACCCAGTCTTGCCGGCAGTAGGCACAGTCCCACCCTAGGCTGCAGCACGCAGTCTTGCCTGCAGTAGGCACAGTCCCACTCTAGGCTGCAGGGATCCCCCAGTCTTGCCTGCAGTAGGCACAGTCCCACCCTAGGCTGCAGCACCCAGTCTTGCCTGCAGTAGGCACAGTCCCACCCTAGGCTGCAGCACCCAGTCTTGCCTGCAGTAGGCACAGTCCCACTCTAGGCTGCAGGGATTCCCCAGTCACTGTGGCTGGCACTGAAGCGTGACACCGTGGTCCACAACAGCACTCTGAAGCCTGCAGCGAGAGTGGATTCAAGGACTACGCTTCGTCAGGCAGGCTGCAGGGTGGGGTGGGGTGATCACATTCCGCAGACGCGAGCTGGCGGCTTTTTCGTCCTGGGCTTTTGTCGACCTTAAAGACCAGTGTATTACTGAACGGACATGCAATATTGGAGAAAAGATTTGCTACATAGTTCTTTACAAAACAGATAAGTCCCCCTGGCATCCTCCCCTTAGACGAAAGCTTGTTCTCAGGGACCACACATTTGTCAAACGATTCTAGACAATGTGAACAATCGAATTGTTGTAAAAGGTTTCGTACAAACATGCACATGTAAATTTTTCGATTTACTGGAGGAAATCGGGGTCATCAAACTTGGAAAGCAAGCAATCGACATTCCATGACAACAAACTAAACTTGTGAAGAGGACAATCGGTATTACCTTCCTCATCCGAGCTGTCAACATTGGGGCCGTGGCCGTCTCCCTAGGTGACGGGGCTGGAATCGCCAGCAGCCTTGGCAGAGGCTCGAGGCTGAGGAGGGAGAGCAGGTGCGGGGCCTTGCGGCCTCCATGCCTCAGAGTGACCCAGTCTTCCACGCCACACGTTTACACGGCTGTCCAACCCTGCTGACGTTCTTCCATGCTGTCACTCACAGGTCTGTCCGTCTTCGTTTTTGCGTCATCGAACAGTTCTTCCTCCTCTTCTTCTTCAACGCCATCGTCTGTCTCCTGTGGGTCCTCCGCCTGAGCGGCGCTCGTATGCGTTGATCCTGTGACCACCCAGTCAAACAGGGTGCTTCGAGCGTGCAAAACGTGAGCCAATTCTGGACGAGGAAATCACCAGGTCGCCTATGTCATGATGCTCCTCAATGGTTGGCTTTGCACGAGGAGCCCGCTCAGGTGTAACTCTCGCTGTCAGGGCGTTGTCACGTGCTTCATTGTTTATCAACAATGTGTGATCGTCCACTGAAAGCTGACTTGATAGAGGCTCGGGAAATACAAACTGTAAGTTGGTTTCAACAACTGCTGGCGTCGGGCCTTGGTACTGACAGGCAAGCGCGTCTTGTCTTGATGCTTTGATGATCCCCGTCTCCTTTCTTCTGGGGTCGTTTGAGGTTGACTCATGCGATGTTGCAGTTCACTATCAGAAGGCTTAAACAAGCTGTACTCGTTGATTCTGTGCTCTCTTTTTCTTTTGTCTGTGGGCAGGGGTAAATGAGAGGGGTAAAGATCTGGCCGAGTTGGGCGTCTGGAAGTGGTCTGTAGTCCATTTCTTCCATCACGGATGAGTCCTCTCGGATCCCTGTTCTGCGCTGAGCGCGAACGGTGTCAACGTCGTAGCTGTAGTGACCGGTGGAAACGTTGTTGTTGTACTCAGTTCGTCGCGGGGCTTGTGATGAAGAACTGGGCGCTCCTTTTTCCCTGTAGTGCAGCTGGTTATTTCTAAAAAAGGTCACTCGCCCCTGTCTCCGTTGATCACGAAGTACAGTTGCTCGCCATCTGGTCAGCTCACCCGAAATCTTAACTCCTCTTGATCTGAGACATTCTCTGCCTTTCTGCAGGAGCGAGAGTTTGTCCGGCCAAGTGGCGACAGAAACCAGGATAGGGCGAGGACGCCCAGGCTGGTTGTTGCGCATGCCCAGTCTCTGTACCCGAGCGATGTCTTGCTCATGCCAGTCAACGTCAGAACTGCTTCCTGGAGCAGATGTACGACAGCACGGAGGCAGTCCCAGTTAGAGTCTTTTCTTTCTTATCGAACTCCCAAAAGCCTGATGTTATTTCGAATAGATTGAAGTTCCAGGTTTTCTCGCTGCCTCTCTGCCTCGTTCTGACTATTCAGGCATTCATTTGAGACGTGGCTTAACTTTTTCTCTCATGTTGTTTCACTCAGCTTGTATTGCCTGACTCCATTCAATCAGATGTTGATATTGCTCCTGCGATCGACTCTCCGCCTCCTGAAATAAGTTCTTCAGATGCTCTTGTTGGTCACACACCCATTGCATGAACGATTTGGTATAAATGACTTCACTATGATGGCTGTCAAACTTTTCGCAAATCATGTTCGTCAGTCTGTCGTTTGCCTCATTCATCTGTACACTGAGGATCTCTAGCTTATTGGTCACATCAGGAGCGTCTGTTCCGGCGATAGCGCACTCGTCTGTCTGGGTTCCATTGCTCGTTCCAGGCCCGGGGGTTTTAGAAATGTCGCCGCACAAGCGCAGACGCTGAGAGAAGTCAACATTAGCAGTGAGTGTTGGACATGGCCTCGCAACACAGGCAAAAAGCAGAGAGAAGTCAACATTAGCAGTAAGTGTTGGACATGGCCTCGCAACACAGGCAAAAATCAGAGAGAAGTCAACATTAGCAGTCAGTGTTGGACATGGCCTCGCAACACAGGCAAAAAGCAGAGAGAAGTCAACATTAGCAGTGAGTGTTGGACATGGCCTCGCAACACAGGCAAAAAGCAGAGAGAAGTCAACATTAGCAGTGAGTGTTGGACATGGCCTCGCAACACAGGCAAAAAGCAGAGAGAAGTCAACATTAGCAGTGAGTGTTGGACATGGCCTCGCAACACAGGCAAAAAGCAGAGAGAAGTCAACATTAGCAGTAAGTGTTGGACATGGCCTCGCAACACAGGCAAAAAGCAGAGAGAAGTCAACATTAGCAGTGAGTGTTGGACATGGCCTCGCAACACAGGCAAAAAGCAGAGAGAAGTCAACATTAGCAGTGAGTGTTGGACATGGCCTCGCAACACAGGCAAAAAGCAGAGAGAAGTCAACATTAGCAGTGAGTGTTGGACATGGCCTCGCAACACAGGCAAAAAGCAGAGAGAAGTCAACATTAGCAGTAAGTGTTGGACATGGCCTCGCAACACAGGCAAAAAGCAGAGAGAAGTCAACATTAGCAGTAAGTGTTGGACATGGCCTCGCAACACAGGCAAAAAGCAGAGAGAAGTCAACATTAGCAGTAAGTGTTGGACATGGCCTCGCAACACAGGCAAAAAGCAGAGAGAAGTCAACATTAGCAGTGAGTGTTGGACATGGCCTCGCAACACAGGCAAAAAGCAGAGAGAAGTCAACATTAGCAGTGAGTGTTGGACATGGCCTCGCAACACAGGCAAAAAGCAGAGAGAAGTCAACATTAGCAGTGAGTGTTGGACATGGCCTCGCAACACAGGCAAAAAGCAGAGAGGAGTAGAGGAGGAATCCTGGTGCACAGGCTTTCGTTACAGAGCGCAATAGCCGGGCTCGGTATGAGCGAAAAGCGTTCATGCTCGACCCATCACAGGCAGTACCACGAAGCAAGAAAATTCCCAACAACAGGGCAATACTGGCATCTACCTGTAGTTCGAAACTGCCGTCAGGGTGAAGTTCACGGTCGGTTCTGTGGGGGCATTTCAGTCGTACGATGGCGGAGAATACGCCAATTCGAGCACGAAACGTTGCCGTACCAGTCCCCATGAGAGAGAGAGAGAGAGAGAGAGACAGACAGACAGACAGACAGACAGACAGACAGACAGACAGACAGAGAGAGAGAGAGAGAGAGAGGGAGGGAGACAGACATACAGACAGACAGACAGACAGACGGACGGACGGACGGACGGACGGACGGACGGACAGACAGACAGACAGACAGACAGACAGACCGACAGACAGACAGACAGGCAAGCAGGCAGGCAGGCAGGCAGGCAGGCAAGCAGACAGACAGACAGACAGACAGACAGACAGACAGAGACACAGAGAGAGACACAGAGAGAGGCAGAGCGACACAGAGAGAGAGACAGAGAGAGACACAGAGAGAGGCAGAGCGACAGAAAAACGGACGGACGGACAGATAGACAGACAGACGGACGGACGGACGGACGGACGGGCGGGCGGGCAGGCGGGCAGGCCGGCAGGCGGGCAGACAGACAGGCAGACAAGCAGACAGACAGACAGACAGACAGACAGACAGACAGACAGACAGACAGACAGACAGACAGACATACAGACAGACAGACAGACAAGCAGGCAGGCAGGCTGACATGCAGGCAGGCAGGCTGACATGCAGAAAGGAGACAGACAGACAGACAGACAGACAGACAGACAGACAGACAGACAGACAGACAGACAGACAGACAGACAGACAGACAGACAGACAGACAGACAGACAGACAGACAGACAGACAGACAGACAGACAGAGGTACAGATAGAGAGACATACATAGACATGCAAAGAGAGAGAGAAAGAGAGAGAGAGAGGGAGAGAGAGAGAGAGAGAGAGAGAGAGAGAGAGAGAGAGAGAGAGAACGAACGAACGA
>JAWQFJ010011959.1:0-2500 GCA_034096865.1 Theodoxus fluviatilis
TTTCGGCTGTCAGCGTCGTGTCATCTGCATACATATCCGTGTGAAGATGAACTGCCACTGAGGGAGCCTCACAGGCAGAGATGCGAGGAAGGATAGGACTCAGGGTTGATCTCTGAAGGATGCCAGAACTTTTGTGTCTGACTCCAGAAGTTTACAGTTCACCGTGAAATGTCATGCATGTTCTGACAGGTATTCAATACTATTTCTTAAACGCGACTTATATTTAACATGTGATTAATAAGTGAATTTTTATTTGTCAATCTTTGTTTTGATTTGTTTATTGCTAAATTATCCGTCATGTTTGGCTCTTGGTGTATTCATCATTGCAATGTTTCCTCTTGTGAGCCTTGTCAAAGTAGTGCAAATGCTCTGAAAAGAGCAAAAACATAATGGCCGGAGATGGGTTCACCGGGGTGAAGCTAAAACTAGTAGCATCCATGTGAGAGCCTCCACCTTTGAAGGATAAGAACTGGAATGCATATAGTAGAAGACGCATGTCTCCGTACATTTCGAAGAATAAAGATCTGTCGACTATGGTTAAAATTTGCATCAAAGCATGAAAATAGTTTGATTACAACTAAAAATCATCGAGAATATTGATAATGGAAACGTTTTATCTTGTCATTTGTTCACATACCCAAAATCCATTTGTAAACAAAATGTACTGATCGAGGGGAGTGTTTGGACGCCGTAGCTGGCAGACGTGCACAATTCACGCATCCATCCATCCACCCATCCATCCATCCATCCATTTATCCATCCATCCATCCATCCATCCATCCATCCATCCATCCATCCATCCATCCATCCATTCATCCATCCAACCATCCATCCATCCATCCATCCATCCACCCATCCATCCATCCATCCATCCATCCAACCATCCATCCATCCATCCATCCAACCATCCATCCATCCATCCACCCATCCATCCATCCATCCATCCATCCATCCATCCATCCATCCATCCATCCATCCATCCATCCATCCATCCATCCATCCATCCATCCATCCATCCAACCAACCATCCATCCATCCATCCATCCATCAAACCATCCATCCATCCATCCATCCAACCATTCATCCATCCATCCATCCATTCATTCAACCATTCATCCATCCATCCATCCATTCATTCAACCATTCATCCATCCATCCATCCATCCATTCATCTATAGTTTACCATTTATCCATCCATCCTTTCATCCGTGCATCAGTCAATCTATCAATCAGCAATTCGTCTATCCATCCGTCTGTCTATCCATCCATCCATGCATCATTCCGTCCATCCATCCATTGGTCCGTCCGTCCATCCATTCATCCATCTATCCATTCATCCATCCAGTTATCCATTCATCTATCCATCCATCCATGCATCCATCCATTCATCCATCTATCCATTCATTCATCCAGTTATCCATTCATCTATCCATCCACCCATGCACCAGTCCATCCACCAGTCATCAGTTCATCCAAAGCTGGAGCCTGAGGCAAGGGAACTGTCATAACCTGATCCAGCTCTCGGAAACACAGCAAAACGAATGGTGGTTGTGTGAAGGACATAGAGAAAAATGTCCTCTTTCGGACATTAGAAGTGGTTACTAGGGTAAAATATGTCTTTTTGATTATTCTGTCCTCCACAGTTCATGAATAGCGACAGATCTTGAGCTAATAATCAGAAACTTTTTAGACAATAAGTAATTTCATGGTCTATCAGGATTTGTGGGCTATGTAAGGTCGATGACTACAAACTCACCAGAACCGCCCAGAATAAGTCAATCCCAGACTTTCCTGGTTATTCGCCTTTTACGAATGGCGTGGGAGACACTGCAGGTCTATGCTTACCCAACGCACTTCGGACAGAAACTTCCTGAATGAAAAGCCTGTCTTGATAGTTATTGCGTGTCCTGGTTGCTACAAAGTAAAGGCGGAGATGGGTGGGTAATGGCAAATATTTTTTCCCTTTGAAGTTCACATTTTGATTTCATGTTCGGATGCCCATGACTTTAGTACTTTTGTCATTTAACCGCAAACTTTAAAGAATAAAAAGATATTTTTCTGAGCTTTGACCAAAAAAATGCAAATCTCAAACAAAAAACACCCTACGACTCGTTTTGCTAAGTTGATCGCAATCAGAGCTATTGATGGGAAATCACTCGTCTCTACAAAGAACGCCACCGCAGCCTACGATAAGCGCCACAGGTGGCCAGAAGTGCTTGGGACTCCACCACGCCTCAGTGACCAATAGGGCTCGAGAACAAGGTTCTACAAGAGCGGCTTTATGTTTCCTCTTCAATCTGGAACCTTTGGCCGTGGGGATCACACGAACACAGAATGAGACTCGTAGACAGGCGTGGGAAAACTGGCTTGGGGTGCTAAGTCCCTCGGGGTGAAAGGCGTGCAGTTCATTCAAGCGGAAACTTGTTTGGTCTTGATGCACGCCTGACGGAAACCCGTGCTTCCGTGTCTTTATGACAGCATTTCTGATGAACTATGTCCG
>JAWQFJ010011959.1:7500-15000 GCA_034096865.1 Theodoxus fluviatilis
GATTTTATAACTGAACACATAATATATTCTTTCCACGCATTGATTTTTATCATAACGTGCGCTCTCAAAACACTACTGTTTTGCTGGTTCACTGCTTTAAGCTTGTGAAATATTTTCCTTTAAGAAATAGCTGGGTTTTGCGGTCGTTTATGACTGAAATGAGTTACTTGTTGAAGGAAATTGAAGACTTTGGCTTGAGAATGAATAGACATTGAGTGGTAAAGGTGTGAAAGTACACGTAATATACCTATTCATGTTGCAAAGGCGCATTCGCGCACGCACGCACTCACGCTCACACACGCACACACGCACGCACACACACACACACACACACACACACGTACACACACATACACATACACACACACATACACACACTTGCGCTTACAGGGAATATCAAAGAGAGGGGGAAGGCCGTCTGCATAAAGGTACATAAGGCAAAGATTACATCTACACTTGAACTAAAGACCACCAGGCTGCCTTATGTCAACGCTGACACCTTTATCTTGCAATCGGCCACATTTCGGAGCCATGGCACCAGTGTTTAGAGAGACAGATGAAGACATTGGTAGGCTAAAGCAGCAACCAAGGCAAGGGGAATCTACCTGCTTATCTGAACAACATGCTCTTTCCCAAAGCTGAACACGTCCCAACTAGCTTGCATGCAGCATAAGGAGGTCGTAACTCAAGGACTTCCGCCAGCTGTCCCTACCGAGGATGGATGTGATGGCTGCCAGGTTGGACGAGGCAGGCAAGAAACAGCGGTGTCAACCTGGTCTCCCTATGCTAAGCGTGGGACATAGGCCCAGTGGGAAGTCACCCTCAGAGGAACTGGGAGATCCTTGCTTCAGACCGCAGTACGTGGTGCAGTGTAGTATACAGGGAACCTGTGCTGTTGAAGGTAGATTCCTGAACGGCCAGGATGAGAGATGTTTCTCTGCAAGAAGAGGGAACCAGACTTTACTGCAATGGTTTCGTGCCCAATGTGTGGACGTCTCTTTACTTCCGACTTTGGATTCTGCTCACATCTTCGACGCCCTTGACGTCTTCATCGAGCACAGGGACGGCCATCCATGTTGGAAAGTCGCTGCACTTGCAGAGCCGGGAACTCTGATGTTCCCACACGAGCCCAGGCACCGTTTTTCAGAGTACGACCCACAGATGCTTGCACCATTCTGGTGCTTCTCTAACCTGTCCATTTTCGTGGGTTGTGAATGCCTAAAATAGAACCAAAAGTCTGTAGGAGACAAACAACAAAAGTTTTGGGACTTCAGTCAGGGACCTAACCTGAGATGTCTCAGTTTAAGTCCGGGTGCTATAGAATCGCCCGGAGGGGTACACCATTTGATCAGTTTTCATTCCTGTTCAGTTTCATGAATAGTGAAACGGTATCTGTATTCACTCTACAGGTATATATATCCACTCCACAAAATAACCAAAATCACACAGCTTCTTAATCCTGCCTGTTTGGTCTCCTGACTGATCACGGCTCATACTCCATGTTGACTTTCCTGGGTCTCTGATTGCCTTCTAAAACTCATCTAAGGGTCACGCTCTGTAGAATTTTCGATTTTCCTGGTTATTGGCTTATGTCAGCCAAATGTGAATGAAATCTGACCTACCCTTTTCCTGGCCCCAAAAGAGGCAAAATGTTATGAAGTTTCATAAATGTGTATTCGTATTTATATATTGGATGAAGATTATATATGGAAGTATAATGGATAGTTCCAGGAAAGTATTCCTGATGGTAAGAGGCCGTCTTCCATTAGGCTCTTCTACGCCGCGGCAAGTCTATTAAATTTGCGGCTAAGAGGCTGTTAACACGTTTTCATTTTCGAGGTTGCCGTGGCCAACTCTTCGCCTCAATTATGGTTGGTTCTTGGCCTGAAAGAGGGAGAGAGAGAGGGGGGGGAGAGAGAGAGAGAGAGAGAGAGAGAGAGAGAGAGAGAGAGAGAGAGAGAGAGAGAGGGGTTTTTCATCACGCATTGAGATTTTCGATCAAGGTATGAGTCATTACATCTAGTAGAGTCACTGGTCCAAAGCATTTGTTGAGGCGTGTGAGGTCATGCTTGAGTGGAATGGTGAGGTGGACACGGCTGACTGGTCCCCAGAGTTGAGTGACAGCTTCTTCCAGCCTGGTGTCAGCGTCCTCAAAGTCTGTCTACTGGAGCAAGATGAAATATACATATTTCTCGCCTCACTTCTGTATGTCTGTGCGAGTGCTTGTCTTTCACTGTGTCTGTCTGTCTTTGTGTGTGTGTGTGTGTGTGTGTGTGTGTGTGTGTGTGTGTGTGTATGTTTGTGTGGGTGTGTGTGTCTGTCTGTCTCTCCTTCCGTCCGTCCGTCCGTCCGTCCATCCGTCCGTCCGTCCGTCCGTCCGTCCGTCCGTCCGTCCGTCCATCCGTCCGTCCGTCTGTCTGTCTGTCTGTGTGTGTGTCTGTGTGTGTGTCCGTCTGTCTGTGTGTCTGTCTGTCTGTGCGTTCGTCTCTGTGCCTTTCTGCCCCCCCCCCCCCTCCCCCCCCCTCTCACTCTCTCTCTCTCACTCTGTGTGTGTGTGTGTGTGTGCGTGTGCGCGCATACGCGAATATGTTAAAGTTGACATGCGCAATCACTCTATCACATGGTTGCGCAATCACTCATACGTGAGAGATTAGTAGGACGGACAATGAAATTAATGGAAGGCTGTTCAGTATGAATAAGACAGGGTTGTATAACTGTTGACTCTACAGTGTTTTGCCCCTCAGTCAGGCACAGTAAACAGCAGAGCATCCTACACGCCAATAAAGACTGCCACCAAGACAAGATAGAGATGGGCGGACAGTGGACACTAGGACAGGTTGGTGGACAAAGAGGAAGACAAATAACTTTTTTAATGCGAGGCTTCGACAAATGAAAGCAGTTTTATTTCCCTCCGCGTGAAATGGTCTTGGCTGACCCCCCACGTTGCGCCGGTACAGAGGCACAGAAGTACAGAGGCACAGAAGTACTGAGGTAGAGAGGTACAGAGGTAGAGAGGCACAGAAGTACTGAGGTACTGAGGTAGAGAGGTACAGAGGTAGAGAGGCACAGAGGTAGAGAGGTACAGAAGTACAGACACAGACACAAAGGTACAGAGGCAGAGAGGAAGAGCGGTACAGAGGTAGAGAGGTACAGAGGCACAGAGGTACAGAGGCACATAGGTACAGAGGTAGAGAGGCAGAGAGGTACAGTGGCACAGAGGCAGAGAGGTACAGTGGCACAGATGTATAGAGGCAGAGAGGTACAGTGGCAGAGTCAGAGAGGTACAGTGGCACAGAGGTACAGAGGTACAGTGGCACAGAGGCAGAGAGGTACAGTGGTACAGAGGCAGAGAGGTACAGAGGTACAGTGGCACAGAGGTACAGAGGCAGAGAGGTACAGTGGCACAGAGGTACAGAGGCAGAGAGGTACAGAGGTACAGTGGCAGAAAGGTAGTTGTGGAGGAGTGAAGGAAAGGCCTGGAAAAGGGCGCAGTCTCCAGATCACATCAAACGATAAGCACCCCTAACTCCCCCCGCTTTTTTGTTTGGGATCGAGCACCTCGTTCTTACCCAAACCCCCCTCCCCCTTCACTGTTTCCATTTGTCGCTCGTCATTCATTTATTCGTTCGTTTGTTTCTTCAATAGTTTTTCCCTCGTTCTGTCTGGTCGTGCTCTTTGTATCTGTGTGCCATCTCTCTCTCTCTCTCTCTCTCTCTCTCTCTCTCTCTCTCTCTCTCTCTGTGTGTATCTGTCTCTAATTCTCTGTATGTGTGTGTGTGTGTGTCTGTCTGTGTGTCTGACTGTGTGTCTGTCTGTCTGTATGTCTGTCTGTCTGTCTGTCTGTCGGTCTGTCTCTCTCTCTTTCTCTCTCTCTCTCTCTCTCTCTCTCTCTCTCTCTCTCTCTCTCTCTCTCTCTCTCTTTTCTGTGTCTCCGTCTCCGCCTGCCTGTCTGCCTGCCTGCCTGGCTGCCTGCCTGTCTGCCTGTCTGTCTGTCTTTCTGTCGTCTGTCTGTCTGTCTGTCTGTCTGTCTGTCTGTCTCTCTCTCTCTCTCTCTCTCTCTCTCTCTCTCTCTCTCTCTCTCTCTCTCTCTCTCTCATTCATTTTGCTCATCTGCCTACCGTCCTGACTGTACTTCCTTGATGCATACCAACTGTATGTAGCCTCTTGTCATTGTCTCATATTTCGCCTACCGCTGGTCCATCCCTGCCAATTGCAACAGATTTTCCCTACAGCCACTCCCCGTTACCACTCTCCCATACTGATGGCGGTCTCGCATGAGCTGTGCTGGCGAAATAAAGGGGATAGGATGAGAAGGGCAATCCTAAGGAATTTGCTTGCTCTCAGTGCTTGTCTACGCCGACAGGGAGGGGGGAATGAGAGCAGCACCTTTTTTTGGCAGCGTGCCTTCTGGAGCGTATCGCATTCTTGTCGTGACAGCCTTCAGTTTACACCCCAGTGATCACGTGATTTGGTAGCGGAAATCCGTCTGAGTAGGAGGAGGGGCAGGGAGCTCATTCATACCTGTGCATACCTAGGTAGGAGCGGACGGGAGAAGATAGTGTTGCGTTGTATATATATGTACTGTCGTCCAATGGGTAATGAGGCATATTTAGCCCCTGTGTGGCCATGCCGGCCTGCTCATCCCTGTGGATCGCTTCGTCCTGGTTGTGGAGGCTTGAGGCTTTCAAGTACAGGCCTGCCATCACGTGTGCAGTAGTCCGCCTGTTGTTTCCTTGTTCATAATGTGAGACTGGCAGTAGGCAGGCAGGCAGGCAGAGACACAGACAGACAGACAGACAGACACGCAGACAGACACACAGAGACACACAGACAGACAGACAGACAGACAGACAGACAGACAGACAGACAGACAGACAGACAGGTAGAGAGACAGACAGACAGATAGACAGACAGACAGATAGACAGACAGACAGACAGACAGAGACAGACAGACAGACAGACAGACAGACAGTTACACACACACACACACTCACACAGATAGGCACACAGACAGGCAGACAGACAGACAGACAGACAGACAGACAGGCACACAGACAGACAGGCAGACAGACAGACAGACAGACAGACAGACAGACAGACAGACAGACACACACACACACACACACATACACACACACAGAGACAGGCACATAGACAGACAGACAGACAGACAGACAGACAGACAGACAGACAGACAGACAGACAGACAGACAGACAGACAGACAGACAGACAGTCGGGCAGACAAGTACACTCAGACGAGATTCAGTAGTACATGTTGAGGACAAAATTCATAGGCGTGATTTCATCATGCCCATTTGTATGCTGAGGGCAATTCTACTTCCTAGTTCGCCGTTCCCTGTAGAGTGCGGGCGTGCACCACCCTTTCTACCTTTGCAAACTTGTCTTTGCCTCCCACGCGTGTGCAGGTGCTCTCCATTGTAACTGTTGCATTCATGTCTCGCGGTGACCCTTTTGACGCCTGAATACTGATGGGTTGGCTCTCTTCCGGCACTGGCTAATAATGCATGGCGTGATGAATTATGAGATAAACGATCAATATGTATGTCGGCAGATGCATTTCATACATGACGATGTGTCAGTAGTGTATCTCAAAACCGAAGATGTAACATTCGTCGGTTGCTTCTTCCTGGTCGATTACTATTGAACAGGTTAATGTGTATTGGATGTACACGTTTCGTAGATCGATTTTTCGTGACGAGACAGGGAGATGAACGCATACTGCCTTGCTGTCTTGTCCCTGAAACATAATCAATATCCAATCGACCCGCACTCATCCAGTCGGTGATCATGTATTCCCTCGCTGGTGAGTGTGCAATATGATGCAGACTTTCGATATCTTAGTCGCAGCCGTTGTCTGCCGCCATTGTCACAAGCTGCGCGTCTGAGTTAGGGCTGCAGTCTCACCTTCGACGCCCCTGACGTCTTGTCGAAAATCGAACGACAGCCGTCGGACGCTGCTGAGAGAAGTAGGGTCATGAGCGAATGAGTGAATAGAGTTTTGTAGTCTTTCAGCCTTTGTAAGGCAGTTGATCACGAAAATCACTCGTTGGTCAGAACAAGAGCAAATCCAATCACGATTTCCCCAGTCAGTATGATCACGCTGGGAGATGCAGTGGGTGTATTCTTACCCCCCACCCACAGCGGGACTTCAGGAGCGACGAGGCTGCCTAGCCTTGTTGAAACTGCCTTAATGTATACGTCCTGATGGGCCGAGTGTCCCCACATCACCCGTACCTTCAGGCACCTTCCCACGGCACATAGGCGCTGCTAGGGAGTGCCGATGCTGTGCTACTGAAGCAGACCCGTACCCCGACAGCACGAGGACCACAGCCATTCAGTTGATGAGGGAGTGCCCTGGCAAGAAAAACTGTCTGACGGGCTTCATAATCGCACTCTGTTGGTCACAGATATGATGAAAGATAAGAATTTTTCGATAACTATTCTGCATGAGTGGCCATGCGGCTGTTCATTCACACTGCCTTAGCGCTCAGTTGTAGCGTCTGGGTGGTGCATAGCTAGCGTCTTGCAGTGCAATGACTAGCGACTAGCGTCTGACGCGCCAGCTAGCCGTGGGAATGGCTGGTACGGCGTTGAGAGTAGAGGCGTTGGTGATAGCAGGTCTAAGAATAAACACAGTGGAGATAGATGGCCTACATGCGTTGCACCATCAGAGTGACACGGGGCAGGTAGAAACTCCCACGCTTGGCTTGCTTGCCTGCAAATTGGGGGCATGTCCGGGATGTCTGTGGTGTTGGACCATACTTCTTAATCACTGAGTACAGGCTGTGATTAAGCGATTTACAGTGGTCATGCTCGGCACCCGACTTAACCATTGAGTATATGACAAAGATCGATACGATACCATATCCCCTGTGGCTTATGGGTAAGATTAGCTTCACTGGGTCCCCATAACTCATTCATTCTTTTTTTTCATTCATTCAATCATTTATTCATACGATACAACGCAGTACAGCTCAGTACAAGACGATACAGTACAAAACGATATGATACAACACACAACTGTACAAGAAGTACATCTTTTTGTGCTTTCTATGGAATTTGTTACCCATTGCAGCCTATGTTACTTAGTGGACACATGACAGCGAAACGCCGAGTATATGACTGCAAATTGAGGATAATATGAGTGATGCTTTCTGAATGGAAAATGATGTGCTTTACCCACCTGGCACTTAAGGTGTAAGCCACAGGGCATGTTTCTGTGTTACGGAACACACGACCGTGTTCCGTGCCAGTGTGTTATGGGCAATGAGTACATGGAAACAAAAAGTGGGTGTGAAGAGTGGGCGAGGGGTGGAACGGGGTGGGAAGGGGGAGGAAATGGGGTTGAAAGGAGAGGAGGGGGGGGGGGGGGGCAAGGGTGCATGGGTAGAGAGAAATATGGCGAGCGCGGGGTGGGAAAGAAAAGGGTAGGGAGTGGGGAGGGGATTGAATGAGTAAAGAAGAATTACAAGAAGGAG
>JAWQFJ010011960.1:10000-24935 GCA_034096865.1 Theodoxus fluviatilis
TTTTACGCATCATTCTTACTAAATACACCACAAGCCACAACTGCACTCATTATATTTTGAGATCGTGGCCTAGCTTGCTGAAGAAAGGCACTGATGAATGTATCCAAGTTTGTTATGCATGAAAGCTTGTGCGTGCGCTTGCATGGGTGTGTCTCTTCATGCTAACGTGCACATGTAAACTTGCAAATACGGTAGAATATCAGGGCTGTTGTACTCGCTTGTGGAAAGATAGGATGACTGATGGAAAGTTATGCCTGCACTGCCTGGGTTGTCAGTGTAGATAGGATGACTGATGGAAAGTTATGCCTGCACTGCCTGGGTTGTCAGTGTAATAACAATTGCTGTTTTCCGTGCCATTATGGCTAGAATTTTTCGTCTGTGAATATCGAATAAATAGTCGTTAAACCATTCAGGCAACCTGCTTATTTGTTGATAAATCTTCGTCTCTACATTGTAAAGCCACTTGTAATTGTTGTACGAGTGCTTTTATTAAAGATTTCTTATTGTTTCCAGACACTGTAATTTTCTCTCATCCCTAGTCGTCTGCAAATCTTTCTGAAACGCCAGTGGAATTCACTTTTGACTCGATTTTTAAGGTTACCTACGCCACACCTGAAGAGATAGAATTCCAATAGACGATCAGGCCAGTATTACTTTTATTTAGTGGAGAAATAACTCAAGTATTTCATTTTAACATTCCTGAATGCTGGTGGTGGTGGTGGTGGTGGCGGCGGCGGAGGTGGTGGTGGTGGTAGTGGTGGCGGCGGCGGAGGTGGTGGTGGTGGTGGTGGTGGTGGTGGTGGTGGCGGTGGTGGTGGTGGTGGTGGTGGTGGTGGAGGTGGTGGTGGTGGTGGTGGTGGTAGTGGTGGCGGCGGCGGAGGTGGTGCTGGTGGTGGTGGTGGTGGTGGTGGTGGTGGTGGTGGTAGCGTTTTAGTTGTTTCTTGAGTCCACCGAGAACAGTACGGCACAGCCACTTGCCAGCTTAGGAAGCTGTTGCCTGAGCTGACTGAGAGAGCTGACTGAGAGAGCTGACTGAGAGGGCTGACTGAGAGAGCTGCCGCCAGTGGCTCAAGGCCAGCGCGCCGGGGCGCTCTGCCGCATCAAGCGTTAGAGGTCATGGGAAGTAGGTCAGAGCACCCTGGGGCATTACAGGTGATGGGAAGTAGGTCAAAACGCCCCGGGGCGCTCGCTTAGCACTACGCGCGGCTGAACATGCACGAAGGCCTCTGGGTATTCCCAGGCCGCACTGCTGGGGAGACAGTGCCGCAAAACAAGCCTGGGATCCCCAATGGAAAATGAAGTACTGCACCGGACTTGCATGCCTTGCCAAAAGCTTCCGCGATTCTCAGCGAGCAGCATGGTTGGCAAGCCAACGCGCCATGGTGAGAAATGTGAGTGCTCGCATCCTGAACTTTTGAAAACCTGGCAAAGGAAACATAACTACACCCACTCGCATTACCCTGCAATAGTGTGATGACGGCTCCGACAAACATATTACGATATTCAGAAACATGTTGAATATGTCTGCAATTTCCAAATAGGAGGGTTGCTCCAGAATTTAGCTATCAGAGCGATGACGAGGAGTGCACAATCCCCAAAACAAATTTCCTCGGAATTGCAGAATGATGATCATTTTAAAACTTATGTTAATGCTGGCTGTCAGTCATTCATTTTTGTAAAACACACATGGCTATCTAAAATAACAGAAGACAATTCATTTCCCATTCTGTCAATGTACACAGTTTGCTCAGCGCGATAAGTCTGCAAACATGTGACTGCAGAGGCAACGACGAGGGAAAATGTGTTTGTTTTGTCTTCTTGCTGAAGCATCCAGTTCATCGAAGAAAATGGGAGGTATGGACGGAAGGGCAAGTTAGCCATTCCATGTTATGTAGGCCCCTGTATCCCAGTGCCTTGCCTTCTATTCACACCCCACATCCCCTTTTGGGGGGTTGTCTATTCATTCATTCCAACATCCTTGGTTTTTATTGCTCTTTTCTTTTCTTTTTTAAAGTCCATAACTACAAATGCATACATACTCGTGTGTGTGTGTGTGTGTGTGTGTGTGTGTGTGTGAGTGTGTCTGTGTGTGTGAGTGGGTGTGTGTATGTGTGTGTGTGTGTGTGTGTGTGTCTGTGTGTGTGTGAGTGTGTGTGTGTGTCTGTGTGTGTGTGAGTGTGTGTGTGTGTGTGTGTGTATGTGTCTGTGTGTGTGAGTGGGTGTGTGTATAAGTGTGTGTGTATGTGTGTATTTAAATGTATGTGTACTTACATGTCTGTATGTGCATGTGTGTGTGTTTGTGTGTTTATGTATGTGTATGTATATGTGTGTATGTGTTTGAGAGAGAGAGAAAGAGAGAGAGAGAGAGAGAGAGAGATAGAGAGAGAGAGAGAGAGAATCACAGTTGTTTTCTAATTAATATAAAACATCGAAACTGTGTCAAACATGAGAATCATTGTTTCTTTCGTGTTGTAATACCAGAATGCATACAGTTGCTCCTAACATTTTCACAACCAGGAATGTTTGCCTACTTTCTTAAAGAAAGTGTACATTTTCCTTCTGATTAATTTAATTTCACATGTCTTTCGATACGCGATTACCAAATATTACTGGCAAATGTTCCTTTAACTGTCTTTTGTTTTGTAATTTTCCCCATTTTCTTGCCAAAGATACCGGTTGCTGATGAAAAGCCCTTGTTTAAACTGTGGGGGTTTTCTTTAGGCATGCACCTATCTATAATCTACATGCCTAACAAGTTTCTGTGCGAATTTGGAGAAATACTAACAATGCAAAGCGGTTGTTTCATCGTTCCATATGGAAGGAATGCAAAGGGGATGAATGAAGAAGATACTTACCAACGCAGTTGACTTGCCTTTTTACTGCAACACAAAGAAGAGATGTTAGAATGCGAGCGTCTGAGTTGACATTTTTACAAGGTATGGAAACAGACAGAAAAACAATTGTAATCCATTCTGGATTCTACAATATTCTCCTATGATCTCCAGCTAGTCGCATAGGTACTGCAAACATTAGAAATGAAGAAACAAGTATGCCACTGAGACGTCAAAAGCAGTGGGGATAATAGAAACTTCTCAAAAACCCGCCACTGATAGGAAGAAATTTCTGGTAATTAAAAAAGCGTGCATTATATTCGGACTGTAGTTAATGTCTGCGACAAACATGCGCACAGCAGCGCTCGGGGGTGCTGGACTCGTGCACGGCTCGCTAGACAAGCACCGACCAGCGCTCAATAGACCTTATTCACGCGACCCGCCATTTTGGTTTTAAAATGAGGCCGCACACGCTAACGCGGCGACCGCGCTACCTTCACAGTATTGCTGGAGCGGCAATTTGACAAATGTTCCTGACTTTTCTCAAGGTGATGTGGAAAGATAGTCGAACGAAGGCAGAACAATAGCAAGAAGACAAAGTGACAAAGACTATGAGAAGTGGATTGAAGGGTTTATCGACTACGATGCCATCAAAGGTTGGTACACAGTGACAAGTTCTTTCGCTTAGATTAGGACTGAGTGTTCGATGTTTTGTTTTTTTCTTGGTGTCGCTTTCAAATCTGTTCACAGTACTAGGCTGGCTGGTTTACTTAGATGTGATTTTTTATGCGTGCTAACTGATATTAGGTTTAGAGCTTGAATTTTCGATGATATTACACGCGTTCTTTTTCGCTTACTACTTGAGTGTTCGAACCAATGAAAACCACGGAAAGAGACGGCCGTTTCGTTCCTTGCCTCTCATTGGCCAGCTTGTCATGAGGTCAGCGCATGATCACGGTTCATTGGTTCGAACACTCGAGTAGTAAGCGAAAAAGAACTTGTGTAATATCATCGAAAATTCAAGCTATAAACCTAATAATTATCAGTTAGCACGCATAAAAAAATCACATCTAAGTAAACCAGCCAGCCTAGTACTGTGAACAGATTTGAAAGCGACACCAAGAAAACAAAAATAACGCGAACACTCAGTTCTAATCTAAGCGAAAGAACTTGTCACTGTGTACCAACCTTTGATGGCATCGTAGTCGATAAACCCTTCAATCCACTTCTCATAGCCTTTGTCAGTTTGTCTTCTTGCTATTGTTCTGCCTTCGTTCGACCATCTTTCCACATCACCTTGAGAAAAGTCGGGAACATTTGTCAAATTGCCTCTCCAGCAATACTGTGAAGGTAGCGCGGTCGCCGCGTTAGCGTGTGCGGCCTCGTTTTAAAACTAACATGGCCGCCGCGTGAATAAGGTCTATAGCCCGCCGCGGAGGTGCTACGCGTGTAGACCCAACATGACTACTTTTGGAAAATGAACAGAAATCACCGTCGAAGATGTGCTCAGTGTTCGACCTGTGATTAACACGTAAGCTGTGGAAAGTTACAAGAAGTTAGGCTGATGTACATTTCTATTTTAGTTATTTTAAAAACCTGCTCTGATATACTTATCTATCAAGCGGCAATCAATTGTTTCGCGAAATAATGCTAAAAAGTTTGAAGGGAAGCAACTTTAGAGCTTACATTAGCCCTTAGTTTGTTATGTAATCTTCCTTGATGTATATTTCGAAATTTTCTTCCTTACGCTGTATGTCAGCGCTGTCGTTTCGACATAATTTTCTATTCGATCGGTGCAGAGCCTTAATGCGCAGCCGCAGCAAAAGATGTCAGCTTCCTCAAGAAACGACCAGTCTGCAGCTGCTGGTTCTTTCTGTGAACCCGAGTCACGTGACTCTGGCGCAGTTCGCAATGAATGCGTAATAGACTTGACCCTTCGCATTATAGTATTGTGCCAAAAATAACTCGTTCTGGATACTATTTTCCCCACTTTTACAGATATCATTCAGATGTCAAAACTTGTTTCCATATCAACACAAACATTTTATTTAATCGAATAAACGCTTGTTTATTGCCTCAACAAGTGTAATTTATGAGTTGTGTACGAAATTGTCTTAGAACTACTTTTAACGGCGCATGTCAGGTAGCAGTGTGCTATCCCACAAGACTCTCGTGTGACCTCCTTATGAATATTCCGGACGGATAAGTTTCGTCAGTTGATATGAACTGTGCTAGAGACTCTTTCACCGGCAGGCGAAGTCTCTAGTGGACTAGAATGCTGTTGTTTTGCTCACTGAGAAGCGCCCACATAAACATTCCGCGACGACGAGAATGCATCTCGGAAGCCATCTTGGTTACCGCGCTGTCTGGAAAAGTCATTCACGAGTGACAATTTTGGCCCGCCGAGCTCTCAATCGAGCGCTCGGCGACTGGAACGAGCTGCAGGATTGGCCATTTCAACGTATTAGCACGCAACAAAACCCTGTCTGCAAGTTTTGCATATGAGCGATGGAGTCGTACCGATGAGACGTTAGACCGGGCCAAATTTTCCCCATTTCCCAAGCTTTCAGTTACTTCAAATCATGTTAACACTCCTTCCCAACAACGCGCATTTGAGCTCCTTTTAAAGTAAGTTCAACAATCTTCCCACCGGTATATAAAATCACGCAGATGCTGAGTACTTGAAAATGACTAATTCCCAGTGTTTATCGATACACTACAAGTAAACTTTCCGATGAATGACTCCAGTGTTTATATGCCGAATTTTGCCTCGGTTTCATCAGACGAGGTTACGTAGAGTCACATGTATGTAAAGCGTATTCATCATTGGAAGGTACTGGCAGTTTATTCATGTAAACCAGTTTCAGTAAGCCTTCCACTGCCTAGCTGGCCACCACACAAGGAGGAATAGTTTTTTTATTTCTGCCGCTAGGCAGAAGTTTCCGTTTGTAGCGGTTGTCATCCGATGGCATACACAATGCTTGATCCAGCATTGCAGAAAGCCCTAAAAACTTTAGGACCACATGCTCCAATCAATGACACGGGCATTTGTGGCTGCCACGGATGTAAACTTTTGTATAGTTCAAGCTGAACAATGCAACACCAAGCAGCTCACAGACCTATTGAGACTGCATGAAAAAAGCAATGGCATCCGCGAGGGAGCCGTCCACATGGACTAGGGTCCAAGTGATGGCGCTTCGAGATCTCCTTTCCTCTGTTCACAGCCACAATCCCCTGCAGATCAGCACGCAGACGGACCACGCTTGTACCCGTCAGGAAAATTAGGGTTCAAGCTTATTGTGTGGTACCTGGTTGACATGCAACCCTAATACCAATCCCATTTTCTCTTTCTGTGCTTAGAAACATCTCGACATGATGCTCCAATCAATGCACGACTGCAACGCACTATCACAATGTCAGCACTCTGATACGAGATGAACGTGAAGCCGAGCGAAGACTTACCGATGGCGCCTTGCGAAAGGCCGAGGACGGCGAGGAGCAGGAGGGGAAGCATGGCGGAGGGAGACACGAGGACAGGACGTGGAAGAGCTGCTGAGGCTGACGTCTCCGTGCCGTGGGCTCGCTTCATATACCCGAGCAAGGCCGGGTGGGATGGACCCGGTTTGTCGGACGTGGTTTGGTGTCTGGGCAAGGCCGCTGTCTTCAAAGCAAGCCCAACCCAGTCTGGGTAGGAAAGGCCGTGTTGGAACAAACACGACCAAACACGCTATCCCCTGAACAAGCCCATTAGCGCCCCCTCACCCGAAATGGAAGATAAATCCTCGCAAGACCCCTGGTGAGCGAGGGGAATAGGTTCAAATCTGATCTGCAGGTGACCTCCTTTGTCGTGAAAAAATGTATATGAAGCATCGTGGATCCATGCCTCGACAACAGCTGTGGATTCGAGGAACATTCACGGAATGGATGGTTTGCGTGCTTACGTGCCTAAAGGAACATGCGTAACGGAGTGTGTGAATGGTGTGTGTGTTTGTTTCATTTGCCAAGTGCTCGTGCGTTTGTGTTGTGATGTGATGTGTGTGTGTGTGTATGCGCGCGCGCGCGCGTACATGCGTGTGTGTGTGTGTGTGTGTGTGCGACAACGTCGCGGAGAGACTCTGGTTAACAAAGGCAGGGGCAATCGGAGATATAGTCAGAGAGAGAGAGAGAGAGAGAGAGTCTCAGAGTGATAGAGAGAGTCTCAGAGTGATAGAGAGAGTCTCAGAGAGAGAGAGAGAGAGAGTCTCAGAGAGAGAGAGAGAGAGAGAGAGAGAGAGAGAGAGAGAGAGAGAGGGTCTCAGAGAGAGAGAGAGGGGGTCTCAGAGAGAGAGAGAGAGAGAGAGACTTTGACTTTTACTTACTTTGTAACAATTTACATGATTCTGGTAGCAATAGCGTACATATATGACGTATTTCAATAAATGGATAGTAACATTACCAATACTCACATAGGATCACTAACTGAATCACTCTTCTAGGAGGCATTGACGACAACGTTTGAGCGCATAATGAATAAACATTGCAACATACTTTGTCTTTATGTAACCTCGACCATCAATCAGAAAGATAAAACTTCTGGAGTTTACATAATGGATGTATCTTCTTATATATTTATCTCTAAGAGGAAATGAGCTTCATCCTCTACATGATCTGAACAGAATGAACAGGGTCTCTCTTCAACACTATGCGGATTATGTGTACGCAGACCACTCAATCCAAGTCTGAAGCGAGTCATCGCGTCTCTAAACTTTCCTATTTCGATAGTGCTGAGGTATTTTTCGCATTCAAACGAGATTTTGAGAACACTGTACAATAGGAAACGCTCACTTTTATTTATTCTACTGTACCAATCCTGTCTAAAGCAGTCTGTTAGTCTGACTTTCAATGTTCTCAGGAAGCTCTTTTCATTGTCTACTCCTCGATTTAGCCAAACAAAGGCAAACCCTGACGCACAAGCAATCTCGAACAGACTTTAACCAGTTCATTTCATTATATGTCGATATACCTTCCAGCATGCGGAATGCCTGTTTAGGTAACCTGTCATCAGGCATTTTCAAAAGCTTGAACCAGTAGGTAAGAGCTCTAACGGTGCTGTTCACAACGAGAGGATACCTTCCCGTTTCACCATATACCAAATTATTCGGCGACTGTGAAGAAACGTTTAAGAATCGTTTACACGCAAAAAGGTGTGCTCTTTCAACATTTAACTGCTTCCTGAAACCCCAAAGTGAGAGAGAGAGAGAAGAGAGAGAGAGAGAGAGAGAGAGAGAGAGAGAGAGAGAGAGAGAGAGAGAGAGAGAGAGAGAGCCTCAGAGAGAGAGTCTCAGAGAGAGTCTCAGAGAGAGTCTCAGAGAGAGAGAGAGAGAGAGAGAGAGAGAGAGAGGGAGAGAGAGAGAGAGAGAGAGAGAGACTTTAGACTTTATTTGCATAGGCCAGCGGCCCGTCACAAGTGTGCAGACGTAATGTAATGTCAACTTATTCAACCGATTTTCTCACTTCGCATTTTAAATGCATATTATGTACATTGCCACATTCCGAGTCATCATTGCATTCCTGCCATCAATTAGGTAGTCAAGGCTCCTATACTTTGCCGTTAGTAGATATGTCTTGAGATACTTCTGCCCGATATCTTCATAAAATGGACAATCCATAAGAAAGTGCCGTTCATTCTTCAAGCTGTCATCACAAAATGGACAATACAAACTTCTGTCTCTTTCGTATCTTCTGTTTATATTCAACTCGTTTATTCCTAGCCTAAATCGTATAAAAGTATCCCTGAACCTTTTTATTTTCAACTCATTAATGTTTTGTTCCATTTCCATAAACTAGTAAGTCAAGTAACGATCACTGTCGCTTACTTTTCCACGCCACTCCTGTTGGAAACAGTCTTTTAGTCTCTGTTTCAAGCAGTTCAGAAAACCTTTTTCATTACTTGTTCCACAATTGTTCCACACATATCCAAATCCCAACTGATATAAGCATTGTTTCACAGCTTCAGTCCAATTTACTCTTCCGATTAGATTACAGTTGATCAAGATGTGATAAGCCTGTTTTGGCAATCTGTCAGTTGGCAATTTGCAAAGTTTCAACCAATATTTGATTGCTCTGATAGTAGTATTGATGTACAAGGGGTATCTTCCCACCTCACCATATATCAAACAATTTGGTGTTCTGGTATCAAGGTTCATGAAGCGCTTGCAAGCAAACAGGTGTGCTTTCTCAATTGTTTCGTGTCGACCAATACCCCAGAGTTCTGTACCATAGATTAAAACGGGAAGTACTTGAGCGTCGAACAAGCGAAAAAATGCAATGATATTAATTTAAAGTTTCGGACACGACGCATTAACTGCATAAGAGAGACAATTCTTTGTTTGTCTTTTACATTTTGGTTTTGTAGGATAACAGTATCGGACAGTTTGGTTGAAAAACTGCAGATACCTATATCTGTTTACCACTTCTAGCTGTGTTCCACCAAGAATCCATTTTTCTTTTTGTGCCAAGAAGCCCCTTTTTCTGAAGACCATAATCTTTGTTTTCTCTCTATTGATGGTCAAACCGAGCTGTCGGAAAATGTTGTCCAAACTATCCAGTTGGTTCTGAAGTCCCACGGGTGTGGTGGAAATTAAGGCTACATCATCAGCAAAAATGAGGGAGTAAATTTCAGGCCTATCAGGTAACAACTGGACATCGTGTCTACCTCTCTCTGTGACATAATCTGCAACAACAGACATGAGGAGAGAAAAAACTATTGGCGACTCTTTGGCGCCTTGCCTTACTCCGGCAGGGCGGTCGAAAAAGTCTGAAAGTACGAAATCCCACCTCACGCATGCTTCCACCCGGAAATAAATGGCTTGCAGCATTCTAATAAGCTTTGTTGCCACTTCTGCTTCTTCTAAAACATACCATAGACAAGATCGGTTGACCGAATCAAATGCCTTTTGATAATCAATAAATGCCACAAACAATCGCCCACGCCTTCCTCCATACACTGACAGAGAGAGAGAGAGAGAGAGAGAGAGAGAGAGAGACAGAGAGAGAGACAGAGACAGAGACAGAGACAGACACAGACAGACAGACAGACAGACAGGCAGACAGACAGACAGACAGAGAGAGAGAGATAGAGAGAGAGAGAGAGAGAGAGAGAGAGAGAGAGAGAGAGAGAGAGAAAGAGAGAGAGAGAACTAAATTGAACTTTATTGCACAGGCCATCGGCCCATTGCAAATAATTTAAGCATTTCTGGTACTTTGCATTTGGCTCATTTTGTAATATTCAACCACATTATTCTGGTACTGTAATGAAATGGCCTACTTGACGATGTAGTTACAGGTATTTTTTCGGCATGAAATTACATTGAATATTAGGAGGTATGCATCAGCACGGGTAGATTTTCGGATCTACAATCTTCCACTGTGAAAAGAAAAGTTTCAGTCCTTGGTACAGGAGAACTACAAAAAGACACTTGAAATACATTGATGATTGTGGAAGCAACATGAATAATCAACTCGCATTACATCTCCCATTGAATTGTCAACATTTATTGACTATCCCCATAACTTTCAGAGGTCCTACCTGCACATTACAAAAAGAAAGTAATGCGATTTGAAGATAAAGAGATTATGCTACTGGATATACCTTCTTCAGTCACCAGTTTTGCTATGGACATGTGCGAGGCCATATAACTTTAACCGGCACTCATAGGTTTCTAATTGGAAAGCGTAACAAATAAACATGGCTACTGCTCTCGTCTTTCTCATGTCCGTACAATGCATCCAGTAGTTGCTGTTTTTTCTCTATCGAACTTACCATCGCTATGAGCGAGGTATTTTCACCTCACCTGCTCAGAGGCGCTGCCAGGCAGCAATACATGTTTTTCGTCCTCTTGCCCTCTGCATATTATCATATGTGCTTCTAGGCATTCTATTTACGGCCAGATCATTAACACCGAATCTATATCTCGTGAGAGCACCTCTGAATGTTTTTATATCAATACTATTTAGATGGTCTTCGAGACCAAATGAGGTTTTAAAGGACGCATTCCAATGGTATCGTTCGTTGGTTCCGTTTCTGCTGTACCAATCCAAAAAACCAGTCCTTTAATTTCCGTTGCAAATTCTGTATGAAACATCCGAAACACAGCTTTTGCAGTTCTCGCACCGAAAGAACCCAAATTGATCTTCCAGAGATATTGGAATTCTGCAACATTAAATAGGCTTGTTTAGGAAGCCTAGCAATATCCATCTTACATAATTTTTGTCAGTATTTTATTACTTCAGTGGAACTACTTATGCATATGAGAAATCGTTCCAAATCAATGTAAACCACGTGATTTGGGGTTCTGGTACCGAGCCCTAGAAATGTCTTACATGCAAAGTCAAGAGCAGTTTCCACTTTTCTGTGTTTTTCTGGCCCCCAAACCTCAGCACACTACAGCAGGGTGGGTAGGACCTGCGACTCTAGCGTTCTAATGAATACTTTAGTTTTTATAGATCGCAGGCGCCACAAGGTTTTCAAAATGTGTACAATCTTTCTCATCCCTCTCGTGGATAAGTCTTCTAGTGAAGTTGCTAATGAATGTCTTGTAGTGAACAAATAGCCCAAGTACCTGTATTGATTGCCCACGTCCAACCTCGACCCGTTAAGGCACCATCTTTCTCCTGAAGCAAGGTGGCCACCTTTTCTGAAGACCATTAGCTTTTTCTTTTTTGCGTTTACGGATATACTTAACGAGTTTGACACTTTGACCCAGGTTATTAATTTGAGTCTGAAGCCCAGTAGATATGGTGGATGTCAGAGCTCTGTCATCTGCGAACGTCAGTAAAAAGATTTCGTTCATGCGTGGCATCAACGGAACTCCATGCTTTCCATTAGAACGCACATATTCAGCAACAGAGTTGATATATTAGGAAAACAATTCCCAGGGACTCAATTGCGTCCTGCTTCACGCCGACCGAGCATGGGAAGGAATCAGACAAGTAGTGCTGCCAAAGAACACATGATTGCTCGTCGGCATAAATGGCCTTTACCATTAAAAAAAATTGTGTCGACAATCCAGCTCCCTTCAAGACTATCCAAAGATGCCTATGGTTTAACCGAATCAAAAACCTGTCTAAAATCCACAAAGCAGACAAATAACTTCCGCCGAACTTCACCAAATACACGTTTCAAAATTTTAGCGTACAGGGCAAAAACTTGAACAGCTGTGGAGTGATTGGCTCGAAAGCCCGCTTGCTCCGCATAAATTTCGCCTTCTTTTTCCATCCACTTTCGTAAACGATCCGCTAGTATTGAGGTGTATATATAGTTTGCACGTTGCACACAAAAGTGAAACTCCTCTGTAATTATCAGGATTATTCATATCTCCTTTCCTATGGATGGGGACAATAACTGACTGTGACTGAATCTTGGGGAAGTAATGTTTGTTAAATAAAGCATTAAATGATTTGGTCAAATACCAAATTAACTTTTCGGGCGCTTCTTTGAGACATCCTCCAGGTATACCATCCATCTTTGAAGCCTTGCAGGGCTTTATCTTGTCAAAGGCTTTGTTTTCCTTCTGCAGTACTAATGGGGCTATCTAAAATGTCATGACATGTGCCGTCTGCTTCACATGTATCAGCAAGACTCATCACACGGTTGTCGCTGCCTTGAAACAGCGCCTCAAAATGCAGTTTTCACGATTCGATACTTACACTGGACTATGGGACTGGAGGCCTGGCAATATTCTTGATTATCGTCCAAAACTTCCTTGAATCATGCAGATTACTTAACAAGGAGGAACGAATCTCGGAAAAGTGACTTCTTTTATTTTCTCTAAGACAATGTTTATATTTTCGTCTGTAATGTAGGTACCATAATCTCTGTTCATTGATCCTTTGAATTGTCGTAAAGCAATGACAGCTAATTTCTTGCTTTCACGACAAACAGAATCAAATCACGGGGCTCGAGGTTTTCGGGCTAGCCCGACCCCAATCTTCAACTGCCTTTCCATTCACTCAGCACTCCATGCTAGTAAGTCTGTGAAGTGGCGGAGAGCCAGATCATTGGAAGAATCTACGAGGGATAAAGCACTATGAAGCCTAGAGTCGAACGAGAGAGAGAGAGAGAGAGAGAGAGAGGGGGGGGGGGTTGGGGGAAGTCAGGCGGGCGGACGGGCGTGCGTGCGTGTGTGCGTGCGTGCGTGCGTGCGTGCGTGCAGATAGACAGACAGACAGACAGACAGACAGACAGACAGACAGACAGACAGACAGACAGACAGACAGACAGACAGACAGACAGAAGAGAGGGGGAGTGGGGGTGGGGGAGGGGGCGGAGAGAATTGAAAGATAATGTAGGGGACAGAGAAGACGGGAGTAAAACGTGAATAATCATCGTCGTTGTCATCATCATCAACCACCACCACCACCCCGTCGTTGTCATCAATGGTGTCGTCATAACTTTAGTCGTCGTCGCCATCATCACTGTCAGCCCAATTCACTGCGACCATCGCGGTCATCGCCGCCACCATCTCCCTTTCTCTTCTGATTCGTCACAGTTTCGATGAGATTGTCGTTGCCGCCATCCAGCCACGCCATTGCGCGACATGGCGCTCCCTCCATTTGCAGAAGTGGTGACCACTGGCAGCCCAGCTGAGATGCACAGGCTGTGGCGTAATCGGCAAACCACGGCAGTATCCAAATCGTCGTAACAAAAGTCTTCTCAGTCCTACAAAAATGACTGTCTACGGCATCCCTTCTCCCTTATTGGTATTGTACGCCTTTCGTTGTTGTATCCTAATGTTATGCTGGAAAAAGCGAGCGTTAAGTTGGAAGGTAGAGAGAGAGTAGCTGTAGGCCTACACAAAAGGTTGGAACGTCTTAGAAAATAGACCACGTAAGCAAGTTATTTAGGGAGAGAACGCTAGGCCCAGGGCCGGATCAAAGTTTTTTGAGGGGGGGTGCTTAAAATTGTTTTAGGGTCTTCTCATCGAAGTGGCGAAGCCACGAGTGCGTGCCTGCGAAGCAGGCACGCCCCTCTAGGGGGGTCCGGGGGCATGCCCCCCCGGAAAATTTTGAGAAAAATGGTGCAAATCTGTGCAATCTGGCAGTGCGGTCATTTCCAAGAGTTTTTGTTTGGTCACAGATTCTTCCTGTCTCTGCCCGGGTTTGATTTGTCTGTGCGAGTAGCAAAAGGAAGGCATCTTAATTATAGCAGCACCCCCCCCCCCCCCCCCCTCCCTCCCCAGCTACCTTGGCTGCCAAGTAGAGTGTGCTTATACCAAGTGGAGAGTAGTACAGCATCTGGGCCCAGCATCTTTTAGCCCCCCCCCCCCCCCCCCCCCCCCCTCCTTCCCAAGCTTTTTACTAACTATACTGTCTCTGCTACCAAGCAAAGTGTGCCGATATCCGATGAGGTGGGAAGTAGATCAACATATTTGAGCAACCACCCCCCCCCTCCCTCCTCCCCCCAACTCCCGGCTGCCACGGAGGTTTTTTTTTTGTTTTTTTTTTTTTTGGGGGGGGGGGTGCTCGAGCACCCCCAGCACCCCCCCTAGATCCGGCCCTGAGGCCGGCTGGAAGCGTAATGTCTTCTAAAAGAACATTACCTCCCCCCCCTCCCCCCCCCTCCAGGGCATCTGTCCATCCGCCCCCTCTTTTCCCCTGCTATCGTATTTCTGGTGTGATCGAGACGCAAGACCATAAAAGGAGAGGTAGGGCGGTCTGTGACTGAGAAGACAGGAATCTCAGTAATTTCGGAGGTAGGGATACGAGTTAGAGAGAAAGGAGTAGATGGGGATCAGACAGAGATGGGCGATCATAGAGAGCGGATCAGACCCGGAGAGAGAATGTAGTCAGAGAGAGGTAGAGAGGTAGAGAATGTTGGGCAGTGTAACATCTTGTGTCTTTCTGCTATGAATAAGAACTTAAGAACTTAAGAATAAGAACTTAAGAAGAGCTATGAAGTTTTCTGTCCAACCAAAATAGAATATCGAGCCCTCCGGAATCAAGCAGACCAGCAGACAAGACTGAAGTGGTATACCTCGCCCGAAGAACAGCCAGCACTACGAGACAGAACGACTATCGACTCACACAAGGAACCTGAAGGTATTTATCATTAAAGGGAGAGAGAA